>JAJMBL010000020.1:0-143825 GCA_030565285.1 Wickerhamiella brachini | reverse complement strand
AAGCACTCTTTGAAGCAGAAGCCGACACAGATGCACTCTTGGATGGCGAGAGCGAGGCACTCTTAGACGGAGAGATGGAAGCGCTCTTAGATGACGAGACAGAAGCACTCTTAGAGCCCGAGAGTGAGGCACTCTTCGAGCCCGAGAGCGAGGCACTCTTAGACGGAGAGATGGAGGCGCTCTTCGACGCTGAAGCTGAAGCACTCTTGGAGCCCGAGAGTGAGGCACTCTTCGAGCCCGAGAGCGAGGCACTCTTAGACGGGGAGATGGACGCGCTCTTCGACGCTGAAGCTGAAGCACTCTTAGAGCCCGAAAGCGAAGCACTCTTAGAGCCCGAGAGTGAAGCACTCTTAGACGGAGAGAGTGAAGCACTCTTCGACGAAGAGACAGAGGCGCTCTTAGAGCCCGAGAGCGAAGCACTCTTTGAAGCCGAGAGCGAAGCACTCTTAGATGCTGAGACTGAGGCACTCTTAGAAGCAGAGCCTGAGACTGAGGCACTCTTGGAAGAACCCGAAGCACTCTTTGAAGCAGAAGCCGAGACAGATGCACTCTTAGATGGCGAGACAGAGGCACTCTTAGAAGCCGAACCTGAAGCACTCTTAGAGCCCGAGAGTGATGCACTCTTAGATGCTGAGGCTGAGGCGCTCTTAGAAGCAGAGCCTGAGACTGAGGCACTCTTGGAAGCAGAAGCAGAAGCACTCTTTGAAGCAGAAGCCGACACAGATGCACTCTTGGATGGCGAGAGCGAAGCACTCTTAGACGGGGAGATGGAGGCGCTCTTCGACGCTGAAGCTGAAGCACTCTTGGAGCCCGAGAGTGAGGCACTCTCAGAGGGCGAGAGCGAAGCACTCTTAGAAGCCGAACCTGAAGCACTCTTTGATGGAGAAATAGAAGCACTCTTAGAAGCAGAGCCTGAGGCAGATACGCTCTTAGAAGCCGAAGCCGAAGCGCTCTTTGAAGCAGAACCTGAGACCGAAGCACTCTTCGAGCCCGAGAGCGAAGCACTCTTCGACGGAGAGACAGAGGCACTCTTAGAAGCCGAACCTGAAGCGCTCTTAGAGCCCAAGAGTGAGGCACTCTTAGATGGAGAGACGGAAGCGCTGTTCGACGCTGAAGCTGAAGCGCTCTTAGATACTGAGGCAGAAGCGCTCTTCGAGGGCGAGACAGAGGTACTCTTAGATGCCGAGAGTGAAGCACTCTTAGATGCCGAGAGTAAAGCACTTTTAGAAGCTGAAGCAGAAGAACTCTTAGAAGCAGAAAGTGAAGCACTCTTCGAGGGAGAAAGGGGGGCGCTAGCTGAGGCAGATGTACTCTTCAAAGCAGCGGAAAGAGAAGAGATGGAAGTGCCCTTTGGTGCGGATACAGAAAGAGCAGCACTCTTCGACGGAGTGACAGAAGCGCCCTTTGAAGCAGAAGCTGAGGCACTCTTCGAAGCGGGCTTACCTTCGCCGTCGTCTACATGCCGGCGTTCTGGCGCGGCTGCATAGGAGTCAGGGTTCAGGTTAGTTGTGGTATCGCTAGTGGTTGAGGTACTGGGAAAGACATTGGGCAATGCTCCTACAGGAGACCCTGCGGTAAAGATAGCAAGGAGCAAGACGATCCTATGGAGGCGCATTTTTTCCGTGACGGTAAACGTATCTCACTGCTATTTGTACCTCATGCTAGGACATGCACCCCGCCCGCATGTCCAAAGGTTGCGCCATTTATCATAATGTGCGCCAGTATGACTTGAATAGAGACGTTATAATGCAATGCCCCGATAAGACCCTTTCGCGATTGTGCCGAAGCGTTTGAGTTTGCTTTGTAGTCTCTCTAAAGAGCCTCACATCAAGACCATACATGTGACCGAACAACCGTTGGGTGGTACCCGATATGCACAACAGGTGAGATGAACGAAATTGACTCGTCGCCCTGGAAACCCCCAATTCATGCATTGATTACTGAATCGAGAATGCTTGCATGGCTGCTGACGGTACCTTGCATATTAGCGATGCAGATAGTTTCGGCACCAGACCCCGGCTCATTCCGGTGCAACTGCACTAAAAACCTACCCCTAGTAAAATGACACCAGGCAGTTGGGTTTTGGCACGAAATATCGCCCGGCAAAATGTCAAGGACCCCATGCCTCAATTCTTTACTGAACTCTGGCCGCGGCTGAGCGTCCCCTCATTTCGCCGCATGCATGCAGGCGTGCAGGCCTGCATTGAGAGCCAGACCTCAATCACCAGGGTTAGTCCGCATCAGTCAGGAGACATTATGCCACCTTGGTCCCTTAAAGGCAAAACAAGACTTATGTGGTGTGAAAGAATAGAGGGATGCTCCTCTTGCAGGCGAGTTAGATAGCTGGGTGACTTCTCTTGCTAGCCATTAAACTGGAGCGAGTTCGACGAGTAGTCACAAATGCCTCAAACAAAAGTGGGTACTTCCCAGATTTCATTCCTGAGACGACGCAACGGGTGGTTTTTTAATAATAAAATTGACTGGGTATAGTATGCGGAAGTTTATACTGCCACTATCATCCTAAAAATCATTGCCCATTCAATGTAGCGACCTCGTTGAGTATGCTGGTTGAGGCATCTGAGGTCCCGACCGACCTGGATCGGCAGCTTGCATAACGGGTTATGCAGCTGCAATATTTTCACGTTCTGGCCCCATTACTTTATTCACAAAAGCTGGGCGTTGACGTCCTGCAAGTCAAATAGGAGCGAGCTTTAGTGAGTTTCATATGTGTATGTGCTAGAAACTGAAAGAGAGACTCGACGATACGATTTAACCTAGGGGAGCAGAGTAGAGCCAACGACATGTGGTCTCACACTAAGCGTGCATATTAGTGGTGGTCGCGCTGCCTCGAGAATGAAGGCGACTAATGGCGGCAGAACTAACACTAAATTCAGTTTTTACCGTTACTGCTCTAAAATAACTATACTTTGGAAGTCGCAATGGTTGCGTCTGCTGCACCTCGTTTATCACGCTTTTGTTCCGCCACTTCGGCTCTAAACTGCATGGGCAAGGGCTGTTTGAGCTTAATTGCAACATGAAACTCCTACTGCAGCAGCCTTGCAGTATGATCACGGGGAATGGATTGTTGGTCGAAAAAGGCTCAGTTCATGCATATCTGAAGCTTATAGCGGATCCCACAGCAGTTTGACGTGAGTAGAGACAGTGTCATTATTACAATAGGTTACCCCTACGCAGTTGTAGAAACACTGTCCCTCAGTGAGTCGCCTGTGGGAAATTAAGAATCCCAACCCCAACCCGCGAGCTTTCCGGAAAGCATGAGGTCGAGTCGATCGACAGGCATGTCAGCCATGCATATGGACGACAGGGGTAGTTGCTTGGCAGTAGCACATATATTCCCCAGACAACAGGCTTCTAGATGCTGGTATGATTTCGGTTTTGCCATGACGAGGTTGCTCGAAACTAGAAGTAGATCAGAAGTGCTTATTTTCGAACTCATGTGTAGTTGTCTTGTCTTGACAATACCTGGGGTTAGCTTGTCTTGCGAACTCATCTAGGGTTGTCTTGCAAAGTCATCCAGCTAGCCATGTACAATGCAATTTAGACCCGCGAACATTTCTTTCGGAGACTCGGATAGTATTTTCCCGTGCTATAAATAGTAACATCTTTATGGTCCTTAGATTTACGGGTCTAATAATTCCTCTGTTGAGCGGCCTCAAACGACTCGCTTCACCCTCTATTTCGACTGGCGTCGCCATAATTCGCCTCTACTAGTTCAATTGATGGAAGTTTTGGTTTCATCCAAGCATCGCCCCAATCTGTCAATCTACAAGCGTACATAATATCACGTTTTGTGGTGCTGTCGGGCAAGGGCTGCACCGGTTGAAAGATAGCAGTCCCCCAGCCGAGCTCCAGAATTCGGACTAAGGTCCCTCTGGCCTTGGCCACATATCGCCGTCACACGGAACCACATGTATTCGAATGGATGCCCTTTTGTCTCCGTTCTGACCTTCAATTCGACCCCAGATATGCCATGCCAAGCGGCGTGCGCTGACGCATGTTGACGGCTAATCTTCCCATCACTCGAAGTCACAACCAAGTGTGATAGCTTGAAGCCACAGAAAATGAGCATTGATGCAGCAAGTCGTATCAAAGCTACAGTTGACCATATTTTCATTACTGTTGACGAAGAACTAAATGCCGCCGCTGAGAGGTTTGACAAACTTGGCTTCAGGCTCACAGAACGGGGACACCATAGTCTTGGTTCAAGCAATAACCTTGCGATCTTCGGCAAAACATACCTTGAGCTACTGGGATTTGAGCAGGGTGATGGTCGAGACGACTTGTGGGACTACCCTACTGGCCTCAGTGGTCTGGCCTTCAAACCGACCGACGATGACGATTTCACCAAGCCGCTCCGGGCGAACGGAGCCAAGCTCAGCCAGATCGAGTCCTTTTCTCGTCCAGTTTCGTACCAAGGGGGCAAGGGAGTTGCGCTTTTTCGTACAGCTTCAGTAGAAGACGATCAATTTACAAACGGTCTCATCTTCTTTTGCCAGCACTTGACACCTGAGCTAGTCTGGCGCGGAGAGTGGCAGACGCACCCAAACGGTACTGTTGATATTGCAGAGCTCTACGTTGTTGCAGAAGATCCTCTGGCCAGTCTTCCCATTTATGAGCGTCTCTTTGGCCAGGGCATTAGCTCTCCTGCTAATGGGGGTATCTTGATTCCAGCTGGTCAAGCAACAGTCTATCTGTTAACACCTTCTGCGGTTAATAAGATATTCGCTGGTACTGAAGCGACGTCCAAGGATGGCTCAGATCGGCCAGTAGCACTGGGGCTGCGAACATCTCGCCTTTCCCTAACAAGGGAGGCCCTTCAAGCTGGAAAGATTGAATTTAAACAGATGGGGGACCGCATCGTTGTGGCTGCTTCGGATGCATTCGGAGTCGCGCTCGCGTTTCTAGAGTAGGCTGTGGTATGTCTGGTTCTGTTCTATAGCAGGTGCTAATAGTGCTCTTACGTGTAAAGGCTTGCCACTAAAGCTATCCCAATTATCAGCCTCAGGGGATACACAGGCATCTGTCTCATCCCCTTGATGGCTGGCTGGTGGGACATTTGGCGTAGTTGCTAGTTCATGTTAGGTCGATGGGTATCTGGGGCGCTGGGGCGCGTGTTCTGAGGTGGTGTGACCAAGAAATCGCGTTGCATAGCCAGTAGCTCCCGTCCAAATAAAATCTACCCCAGCTCCCTCAGACAGCAATCTTCTGGAGAGATTAATCTATCCTGCCGTCTATGGCAATATCAAAGAGGCTGCCACAATACGGAGAAGGCAGATAGCCTAATGCCAAGAGACTGCATGACATACAGGGATCCAGATTTTTACATTTGGATCTCACTTCCATCTGTTGGGTCTACTGTATCCCCATCTCTGGCCGCTGCTGTTCCTTTACCTGCCGCTGCTTCTGCAGCTGGTTCGGGCTACAGCAACCCCAGCTCAATCGCCTTGGTAGCGTCCAGCCTAATGGTTATGAAATCGTGACAGCTCCCTCCCCCTCTAGCACATCCACTTCTTTTCCAGCTACTGCTACAATCAAGACGGATGTACATTCTGCACCAACTCACACCTTCTCCAACCTTCACCAAAACTGTCGTGGTGACGAACCTCTGCAGCAGGTGACTCGGTAGAAGTTCGACCTTCACCACCTCTTCCGTTGTTACTGAGCCTTGCGAGACCCCTAGTGCTGCAACTCTACCCTAGCGCTTTCAGGAGTACTTCTGTGGTAACTGAACCGTGCGGCAAGTGCACTGGCGGAAGCACTACTTACACTACCGCGTCTGTCGTCACCTAAGTCTGTGACACTGCTACTGCTGCCGCTCACTTCTGAATGCGCATTTGCGTCGGGAACCGTCACTTCCGAGGACTATTCCGGGAGCACCCGCTACTGTGTTTGTCGCCAGCGTTATGAATACTGGTACCATTGCAACTGTGACCGAGGACACTACCACTTGGACTGTCAGCGGTGTTGGTCGCCAAGACGGCTGCAGCTGCTAAAGGCACTGCATCTTTGGCCGCTAGTGCTGGACCAACTTCCATTGCTGCTGGCCCTTCTTCAGTGCTGTCATACCTGAGGCCGGCCAACTTCCATTATTTACCGCCATTTCCGCCAGCAAAAGAGCCTAGAGCTCTCTTTCGCTCATGCTACTATCCGCATTTTTTGGGGTCATAGTAGAGCTGGTCTCATGGTCTAAGTTGATTTATAGAGGTCTATCTTTTTTACTGTAATATTCCGTCCCCGCGAGACTGTGAGGAGACTCACGAGCCGAACCACCTTGAAGGTAGCTAGACTGGGTGACATTGATAACTGCAGCTTGAGCATAAATCACTTGATTATTTATCACTTGGGGAATTGTTGTTTTCGTGCGTTCCGATTTCCTAGTTCATTTAGATCATGAAATATTCCAACGCTGATCGTTAGCCTAGTCCACGAATCTTCTGATCAGCACGAACAAGCCCAACCACGTCCATGCCCATTGTTCTCGGGCCTTCGTCGAGTCAAGCCCTTTCTCAAGGTTGCAAAAGAGCGAAACTGAGGCGTCGATCTTCATTGCATGTGGTACCGTGCATGCGGGGAAGGTGATTATGCATCGCGCCAGTCATCCTAGGCACATCGTCTTGGTACAGCTAGACTGTTATTTCAGGCGAGAATACGACTAGCGGCTCCATCTCTCATGGGCTGTATGTTATTTTTCGGTTTGACAAGGCTGGACTCGGTTGTTTCTTGGTTGACACCGGGTCCAGAAACCCCTTCTCAAGATAGAATCCGCTAGAAAAGTAGATCAAATAAATAAACTAGTATTCAAAAAAGCAGGTGTCTACGGGATGCAAGCCAATTGTTTGTCTGGGCCATGAAGCTGAACAAGTTGGTCACCGCTGATTGGAACGATAAGATGATCACCGCCGCATGAAACAGGTCACAGGCCATGTCCGTGGGGTTGAGTAAGCATGCATAATACCTCGACATGACTGCGATTCTCAAGTCCATGCTTCATAAGATCTTGTTGCCAGGAGCTACAGAAATAGACTCATACTATATAAGGAGAGACGGAATTCTCACGAGAGGACAGGTTCTTTGGCTCAAACCATCCGTAGAACACTTGCATGCGGGCAAAATTTTCTCGTAGGTCATCGGACAGCATGCCTCATGCAATGCAATGTATGCGGGGAAATAGTTCCAGATCATGCAGCCTTCAGAGTATTAAAACTCAGTTTGCACTCTGTCTTTTTTTTTTCTTTGGCATGAATTTCCTCGCTGTGGTCGCTGCTCTACTGTCCTTATTTACTAGTGCAGCCGCAGTAGCCGAAGTCCAGACCCCCGGACCTACCGGCTGCTCGACAGCATCTTTAACCACAGTGACCTCTCCCGCTGCATTGTGTTCAGCCACTGCCTGCCCAAGCTGCGAAAATGTAAATACTGTTGTCGCAAGCATGGTCTCGAGAGATCTGGCATCCCTGTCCGAGGGCTCCTCTTATCTCCTCAGTCTAGCAAATGCCACACCCTATCGTACAATTTCTATCCAGTCTGCGGCAGGATATTACGCGCAAAGAGTAGGATACCCCTTGGTTTCCGTTACCCAAATGACCTGTCTCTCTGCCAGTGATATCTACTCTGTGCTATCTGGCTTGGGTGATGTCATAGACCAGGTAGACGACTTGATTCGCCTATCGGCCAGCGGTCTACGCGCAGCTCTAGGGGAAGATGGATTCGCGGATCGGGTTAGGTGGTTGTTCACTATGCTAAGCAGGCGCGTCCAACTGGGCTCTCAAGCCCTATGGCTCGGCCAAGGTTGTGTCTCTGGTGATCATGTCACGGTCATCAATAATAAAATCACAACCATCAATGCCAATTACCCTGATCTCTCCCTAACCAATGGAGCGCCTACTGTTCCTTACTTGAAACCTCCATGTCACAGTATTCTGTCGTACTCACCTGTCCCCGTGGCATGTCCTGTCTCATCGTGCCGCGTGAACACCCCTTCAGAGGATGTTTGCGCAACCTGTAGTATCCCCGAGGCTTCGCTGAGTTCCATCCAGAGCAATCTGGCAGTTGCATCGTTTTCCCTTTCCGCCGCAGTAGCTTATGCGACAGGTGGAATGACCAGACTCTCTGTCGTGCAACAAATGATGGGAGGTGTGGAAGCCGCAGAGGGTGCAGCGATGGAAGCCATCCCCAGTGATATGTCTTGCATTAACATTCAGCAGTCACACATATACCTGAGTTCATTGACAAGCTATATTGATGATCTCACTGGGTACCTGGAGCAAGCCAGCCTCGTAGAGTATCCTGCAGGTGGCCCTGTGGGATTTTCAATCCTGTTTGGTACCCATCCTGCATCCGTGATCAACGCTTTCACTGAAAATCTTCAGAGTCTTATCTCTGACCCCTCCAGTTGTTATGACTGCAACGATACCTCCTTGTACAATATGGCCGTCACCAACTTTGTTCAGAGATACCGCGAATATGCCCTGTTCTCCATTGGGTATTCAAATATGGAAGATGTACCACTTCTGACAGTTCGATGTATTTCATGCCCGTCAAACTCAGCTTCCCTTGTGGCTTCGTCCTCGTGGTTACCTTCTTCGGCTATTGGGACATCTGCATTATCTTCTCCTCTCCTCAGTATTCCCTTATCTGCCGCCTTGTCGGTTGAATCTACTGCTCTCTCCGTGTCCCTGCCATCTTCTTCCTCCGGCTTTGTTTCGGAGATAAAACCTGCCAGTTCATCCCTTGTTTCGGCGTCCTCTTCATTCGAATCACTGCCTATCTCTTCGACCTTGCACACTGGTGCTTCCTCGACGCTCCCAACTGTTCCAGCCATTGACTCGTTATCTGGAGACTATTATTCCAGTACCGCAAGTGTTTCGTTTATACCTTACACCTCCGCGTTAAAGACCTCTGATGTCAATGTTGCCAGCTCTGACCTGTATCCTAGTCTAGGATATACCAATACAACCTCACTTTCCAGCCCTTCACTACCGGTTATTGAGCCTTCTACGTCTTCTGGTCCTTCTATGGCGGCCACAGCCATTAACTCTATGATCATGACTGGTATGGACACTCCAGATAGTGCTCTCGTTTTCACCAAGACTGCCGTGGTCACCGAAGCATGCCATGACTGCCCAGATGGAAGCAGAAAGCTCAGTTCTATCGCTATGGTCACTCGGCCATCTGAACAAGTACAACTGCCTTCTTCGGTCGCCTTGGTCCATACTCTTACGGCCACAGCTATCGTTACTCGGAGTTGTTCCAGGTGTCCCGGAGGAATTACCACTTTCGTGACCACTTCCGCGTACATTGAGCCAGCCATATGCTTATCCTCTACTTCATATGTTTTTGATCCGTCTCAGTCTTCCTTGGAGGCTACCACTATACCTGAGGTTTGCCAGGGCTACCGAGTGCCCGATATTATCTCTTGTACTTCTTCTGGCGATATGGAGGTCGCTGCGGGTACTTCCAATTATGGAGCTGCGGAAACAGTATCCATTGTCGGTTATACTGGGATCTCCTCTGCCGTCATCACGGAAGTAGGGCAACCTACCTTTGTTGCTGCAAATTCTGGCACAAAGATGGTCTGGAGCTTGACTGCATTCTTGCTGGTCCCGGTGATTTTTGGCATATAGTCTCCCTAAACACTGCCTCGTGGCATATGCCATAATGACCGCATCTGAGTTTACCTATGGTCGAATGCTCGCGAAGGCAATCGCGCCCGAGCATACTGTTTTTGCTGCTTTCGCTTCTTTTTAGCATGCGTTGCGCGCCACAGGAGGGAGATCCTGTTACTCCCATGATGTGTGTAGCTACACGCTAGTTACATTGCATTGTCAATTTTTGGCTTTTTCTTGCGGTTATTGCGGTTTCTGATCTCGGGCCTAATCAGTACTCCTTGCCGCTCTCTTGTTGTCCCGGCCAGCACGGGAGACCGAACCGAGTGCGCGAACAAGGCATACTGATGCTGTCATATGGATGTAATTGGTCTATTCCTTTGTCCTCTTCTTGGGTGATCTGTTCCTTTCAGCTTTTTTACCCTGTTCGCTGAGCCCAGAAATATGCCTCGTAATTTTGAGATCCAAGGAAGGGCAACTGTGCATTCCAGTTAGGATGCGTAACCAAAAGAAGAAGACAGAGTGAGTCTCCGAATACTTAGAAAAACAATAGCACGAACAAAACAAGAAACAGATAAAGAATAACACTACAGATACTTGGCAGGCTTCTGAGCCGGAAGGACTGCAAACGTTAAATATGAGGTGTGACTCTTGATCTCCGGTTCGACCCATGAGATGTTGCGCCAGGTGTAGCCATCGTCGCCTTCACGCACACGAGTGCCTTTTCCCCACGGGTTATAGTTATCACGTTTGCGTTTTTCAACACGGCCGTGGCGAAAGTCCATACCGTCCTGTCGGCGGCAGCGGATATCGCGCAGGAGGTCCAGGGACTCATCTAGAGTGCGGACCATTTCCTGGTGGCCCTCCCAGCGTTTTGCCTGGTTTTCAACCATCTCAATCTGCTGGAAGCCTGCCTGCCGAAGGGCAAAGACGGTCTTAATAACCTGCTCAATACAAGGAGAAAAGCAGCAGATGTGGGCGGCGCGGCTACGGTCGAGGTGACCCTCGAGATGGGGAATAGCCAGCCAAGGAGCAGGCAGATCCAGAAACACAGCAGAAGCACGCACACCGTCACCCTCCAAACTGAATCCATCGTCGCAGACATTGCGATGGGTGATAGTCACAAAGTCGGTGAGACCGTGCTCCTCGAACTCTGCACGGGCCTGTTCACAACGGTCTGGATGGTACTCGTAAGTGAAGACTTTGCCTTTCAAGGAGACCGTTCGAGCAAGTGCATGGGTCAGAGCACCAGACCCCGTTCCAGCCTCAATAACACGGGAATTAGGTCTAATCTTGAGTCTTTGCACGATATAACTTGCATCAGGAGTGTAGACAATCTGAGTACGGTGAGGCAAAGATAGGCCCCACAATTCCGGTGTAGGGGCGAGGACATGGATAAAGCCGTGGCCAGCGGTCGCCGACTGCTGAAGTCCGAAATTAGATCCAATCATTTTTTCGTGGGGGAAAGTGCCATAGCGGTTATACAGTACTTCCCCAGCAGCCACCTTGACCGGTCGCACATCACTGCGGGTCATCCATGCCAGGACAAGGTCACCCTCCTCAATTTTTGGTTTATCCTCCACAAATGACATCCAAAACGGGTTGTGAATCTTTTTCTGGCGTCAGTTCAGCACCAGCCGCAGATGATAAAAAAAATTACCTAAGCTGAAATTTCATCTTTAGCCAAAAACCGAGCTTTTGCAGCTAGACTGAACCATGGCTCGAAAACAGCGCAACAGAGCAGGACAGATGCGCAATCGCGCACTCAACGCATTCGATACTGCTGTGGATGACGAGGAATACATCAAGGGCACGCGGCAGCAGCAGGACATCGACCTGGACAATTTCGCCGATGAGCGAATCAAGGAACTTTTGAATGGCGAGGTCAACAGTGACGACGATGAGGATCTCGATTCGGACGAGGCCATTGGTTCCGCCTCAGACATGGAGATCAATCTTAACGAGGACGAGGACGAAGACGCTTGGGGTGATTCCGTGGACGAGGACGAGATGGTTTCCCTCTCGGCTGCCTGGGATATGGACAGTGACGGGGAGGACGAGCCTGCAAGCGAGAGATCTGCCAAGGAAAGGAAAAGCAAGACTGCCGCCCCCAAAGAGCTGGAATCCGAACTCGAATCCGACGAGTCTGAGGAGACTGAAGAGTCAGAGTCTGAAGAGCTTGACCAGTTGGACTCTGGATCCAACTCGGAGTCCGAGGGTCTTGGATTCAGCGACATGGAGAGTGCTGATAGTGACGAAGAGGACGACTCTGCTCTTCGCCAGGCCATCAAGAGTGTCTCTACGGGCTCCAGCAAGACCAACAGTCGTCTTGCTACTAAAGTGGGTCCCGAAAACCCTCACATGCTACCCACATCCGGAGAAAAGCTGTCGCTGGACGACCTCACCGGAGCGTCGAATGCTGAGCTGAAACTTGTGCAGCCCAAAGTGAAGCCAAAGACGCTCAGCGTGCCCCTGCCGCAACGGATTCAGTCGAGAATCGACAACAAAGCATCTTATGGGCTTGCTAAAGATGAGGTCTCGAAATGGGAGGATACTGTCAAGACCAATCGCCGAGCCGAGCATCTTTCTTTCCCCATCAACCCAAAGCTACAGGGTGAGAAAGTGTCGCCGTTTGTGGCTAGTGAAGCAGACAAGCGGACCGAGCTGGAACGTAAGGTACAGGAGCTGCTCACCCAGTCCTCATTGGCCGACGAGCGGGCCGCGTCTGCGTTTGAAGAGCTTGCTCCCAGCAAGCTTTCGCTTGAGGAGCTGCGCAAACGCCGCGACGAGCTGCGCTACAAGCGCGAGCTGATGTTCCGCGAGGAGCAGAAAGCTAAGCGGATCAAGAAAATCAAGTCCAAGTCCTACCGTCGGCTCCACAAAAAGGACCGCCTAAGAGAAGAGGCATTAATGAAGGAAGCGGGTGTTGGCTCAGACGAAGAAGTTGACGAGGAAGAGCAGGAACGCCAGCGAGCCCTGGAGCGCGCGTCGCTCAAGCACAAGACGACTTCCAAATGGGCTAAGCGCATGATTGAGCACGGAATGTCCAAAGATGCCGATACGCGCGGTGAGATGGAGGAAATGCTCCGGCAGGGCGAGGAGTTGCGCCGCAAGGTCATGGGTGGCGACGGCGATGGCAATGCTGGTGACTATAGCGACGACGAGTCTGGTAGTGACGACAATGTCTTTGATCTCAAGGAGCCTACATCTACCGAGCCCGAGCGCAAGGGCGTTATGGCCATGAAATTTATGCAAGACGCCGATGACCGACAGCGTAGGGCCAACGAGCGCATGCTTGCCGACGAGGACGAGGAGTCGGATGAGGAGGCCAACATTGGTCGGCGGTCGTTCAACCCTGTTGCGGCTCAGGCCAAGCGCGACGCCGACGATGCGGCCCGCAGCGATGACGAGTTTGTGGTGCCTAGCGGCAAGTACAATAAAAAGCGCAAGCGCGTTGGCGATGAGGAGGTCATCCTCCGTAGAGACGAAGTGTCCGCTGGAAATGGCGAATCTACTGCTCCCATGGGACCGTCTATCTCCGCGGCAGCCAATGGCTCCGATGACGCAGGGGCGAATCCCTGGCTCAATCTTGGCGCGGCGACCAAACATAAGTCGACGTTCCAAACGGTTTCCAAAGACAGTTCACGCGCCGACAAGGCTGCCCACAAGCTCAAGAAAGCCAACAAGAGCAAGCACGGCGACAATGAGCAGGTGGACATTGATATGAACGACACGCTCGGGGCTGGGCTTGTGCGCGAGGACCAGCTGTCGTTGCAGCAGCAGGATCTTGTACGCAAGGCGTTTGCTGGTGATGATGTGGTTGCCGAGTTCCAGGCCGAGAAACAGCAGGAAGTCGAGGATGACGGTGACAGGGAAGTCGAGGAAACACTCCCTGGCTGGGGTTCCTGGGGCGGAGAGGGCTTGAAGCCCAAGGTGCGCCGATTCCGACATCAAACCGGCATCGCCGAGAAGAGCCGCAAGGATTTCAACAAGACCAATGTGATCATCAGCGAGCGAACCAACAAAAAGAATGAGCGGTACAATGCCAGTGCAGTGCCGTTCCCATTCGAGAACCGCGCACAATACGAGCGGTCTCTGCGGATGCCGATCGGCAACGAGTGGTCCACCAAGGACACGTTCCAGCGCCAGACCAAGCCGCGGGTTGTTGTCAAGCGCGGTGAGATCATCGATCCCATCAAGCGGCCGAATCATGGATAGCGACACTGCAAGTATGTATTTAACTATATCTAGACCTCTACGTTGCCAGAGGCCAGCACGCGTGTTGCCACAGTAACCAGCCATCTATTGTGGACCTAGCCGGATCCAAGCTTGTAGTTTGAACAAACGTGCCAGCACGTTTGTTGTTGCAGCAGAGCAAATTGCAGCAGAGCATGTAGTAGACCGTTGCCCGCGCAAACATTGGCTCATCAGCCAAGGCTGGACAACGGCCTACAACGAATCTAAACGATCTTGAATCTCCTGGTCGGAGAGCTTGCGGAAACGCGGGCCCTCCACAGCCACGCCCTCGAAATCAAGCAAGTGATTGGCCGGGTCTCCCACAATCGAGATCTCGACATTGTCGCCTGTCATCTCGCCTTCAATGCTCTCCTTGAGCGTGAGCAGCGTGATATGGATGGCATCCTCGAGCTCCAGGTCTTCGTTCCAGCGCTTTTCCAAGAATGTTTTGGCAGAAGTGGCGCCGCGGCCAATGGCGGTGGCCTTCCAAGGGTAATACGAGCCCGAAGGATCGATTTGGTAGAGACCAAAGCCGTGGGTGTCATCGTGTCCCGCCACCAGCAGCGACACGCCATACGGCCGCACACCGCCCATCTGCGTTGCTTCCTGTACGGTACGAGCCACATCCTGTACGAGAATGCGAGTAGGGGGGTACTCGTTGTAGATCTGTTTGTAGTTAGTGTGGGCGACCTTGCGAGCCTTGTCGACCAAAACCCGATAATCAGGGCCCATTCCGGCATATACCATGCCAATATCGGGTGTAATGCCCGAGATTTTCGAGAGAGACTCGTTATCGACAAGGTGAGACGGCGCCTTCTTTTCAGTGGCAAGCACGACGCCATTCTTGGCCTTGATGCCCACAGAGGTGATGCCTTGGTTAACTGCCTGGAGGGCGTATTCGATTTGGATCAGTTTGCCACTGCGTTAGCTCAATTCTTTGCGGCGAGAGCGGGGGGTACTTACTTTGGCGAGAAGGTCGTCAACGAGAACGAGTATCGGTCGGCCATGATGATGACAGAGCTCACGGCGGACGTTTTGACAGCGGGCCAGTCGCTGGGAGTTCGACTTACGAACGACGAAGTCCTGAATTTCGGACAGGGATTGCTAATCATAACGCTATGCTAATACTAGGCTTCAGAATCCATCTGAGTTACTTTGGTCAGATCGAGGTCAGATCAAAAAAATGGACGCCATAAAGCTAGAAATAGTGAACTTATTAACATCAAATGGACTAGATAAATAGATCGGGCAACTACTAAACTTGATACCCCAGTGTTGCAATGCTCAACGAGAGTCATCGCCAAGTCAATTCCTGGCTGGCCCAAAGACCTTCCAAGACATCACGCGGGATATGCGCAGAATGGACATAATTACACTGCTGGCCGCGGTCGCAGGAATCACCTTGCCGACAGCATGCCGTTCGTAGATCGACTACAGGCGAAAAATCACAAAACACAGGCCGCCCATTATACCAGCGACCATTAAAGTTGTGCTTGACCTGCTCGGCATCTTTCTCGGTTTGGAAAACAAGATAGACGTTTCCTTTTAGATGCTCGGTCTCGTTGCCACTCACAAGCACATCCACTACCGGAGCGATTAAACCTGCCTCGGTCACAACATCGTCCACAAACGCCACTATATCGCCACCGCCATAAATGTTTTCTATCATGATTGTGTCCGAGCGTGTGGGCCGCACATGTTTCTTTGAGCACTTGTCGCCATGCCTACAGGTTCCTATTTTGCTGTAGAAAATGCAGTTGTTTCTGTCCATGTGGACTGAGTATTAGGTAGTCACTAATTAGGAGCCAGATGTAGTCAGTTATTGGGAGTCTAAAAAGTAGTTGGTAGTTACCGGGAACAGTCAGTAAAGTAGTTGTAGTAGTCAGTGTTAGTAGTCAGTCGTAGGCCTATGCACTGACACATGGGCAACGACGGTGGAACATTGACCAAACGCAAAGACTTGGTCAAAGATAAGAAGGAAAAAACTACTAGTGAAAAAACAGAGGAAAGACAACATTCTGGTAGATGGAAGTTCTGCTCGCTTTCAGGAGAACCATTAATGGATCCAGTCGTCACTGACTGGCAGGGCCGGCTATACAACAAAGAAGCGGTTCTTGAGTATCTTCTCGGCCGTCGAGAAGGCAAAACAGACATCAAGGGCCTCAAAGATATCGTGGAGCTACACAGAAAGATCGACAATGGCTGGCGATGTCCATTGACAGGCATTGATATTCAAGAAGAAGGCGACGCTCGCAAGATTGTGTGCATAGCGAAGTCAGGGCAAGTGTGTGTGAAGAATAGCTTCACAGAGTGTCCTGTGACTGGCGTAAGCTTTGAAGATGGCCTGATCGTGATCAATGCCGAGGGAGACGATTTACAAGCGAACCGCCAGCGACTAGAAAAGCTCACCAGCCAAGGCCTAACCCATTCGCTCGCCCAAGCGAAAAAGCCAAAAACGAAAGCCAAAACGAAAACCGCAAACGCCTCCGCCGCCAGTGGCACACTTAAACGGGCCAGCGAATCTGTGGAGGCGCCACGCAAAAAACATCAAACTGAATAAAATTATGTACATCAAGCGCCGTTCTCGGCTTATTTCTCCTCGACCTTGACATTAACATTTTCAACGTCAACGACCTCGTGCGCGGCCTCGTTGCGGCGCAGATCACGAGTCTTGGCATTGAAGGCGACGGCCTTAGTGGTACCGTACGCCAGGTAGCCGGAAAATCCAACAATAGCCAGCACCGTTAACCGGTGGGTCACATCCGCAGCTTGAACGTACCAAGGACGGCCTGCCATGTCAGCTTGGGCCACCGCCGCCGCTATTCCTAAATAGAGCCAGGCAATGTCAGCCGATTCGTCTTTGTTATTAGCGACTAAGCCAGAATATAGACCAGTCATCAATCTTACCAAGATGACTCAGCGTGTACAGATGTGGGGGACAGGGGGACAGGGCAGCAGGTGCTATGAATGGGGCAATTCCATCGTCAACTACACTAGCTATGCTATATACTATCCAAAGCAATTACTTAGACCTCCTTCTTGATGTAGGCCTCGGCACTGAAGAACTTGGACCACAGCCAGTGGTACCAGCTCAACAGGCGGGCGTAATGGCCCTTGAAGTGGTTGCCAATGTGCTGATGCACAGAGGCCTGGTAATTCTTGAGGTTAGCCACCGACTCCTCGAAGGTCGACTTGGGCTTGACCTCGCCGTAAACAAAGTAGCGGTAGTTGCGCTTGGCAGCATCAACTAGCTCGTCCTTGGTAGTTCCGACAGAGTCACCAAAGTCAGACACATAGTCCTTCAAGTCCTCGGTGCTCCACTTGTCAAAGGTGGCCTCGCGCCACTTGGAAAGTGTGGCAGACACCTCGGCAGCAGTCTCATCACCGGCCTTCTTGCCCTTCTCGAAAGAAGTGGTGTAGGAATCATACAGGCGATGGCTGAGCTCCTTGCGAGTTCCCTCAGCGTCCTGACCCAGCTTGACAAGCGCGTCCTTCAGGTCCTCAGTAGACCAGTTGTCAAACCAGTACTTGCCGGCTGGGCCCTTGGTGTTGAGGGGACCGTTGTACTTTGCCTGAGCCACCAGCCGCAAGAGCTCGTCACGAGTAGAAGTCTGGGGAACGTCAAAGCCGCGAGCGTCCAAGAACTCCTTAAGCTTCGAGTCGCTCCACAGAGACGCAATCTGCTGGCCGGTCTGCTTGTAGTACTCGGAGCCCTTGCCAATGACGTGCTGGCCGGTCTTCTGGGCGGCCGCAGAGTACTGCTTGACGTCGTCAGCCAGCAGCTTCTTGTGCTTGATGGCCTCCTTTTGCAGGTCCTCGAGCGAGCCCTGAGCGGCCAATTTGTGCGCCTCAAGCCAGCCCTGCAAGTCCGCTTGGTCCCAGGACTCGAAAACCGAGTCCTTGACCTCGCCGGTGCCATCAATAATTTCATAGCCAATGGCAGCAAGATGGTTTTTGATCTTCTCGCTTCGTGGAGTCTCGAAGAACGACAGCGCAGATGCTGCCGAGAGATACAAACTCAAAAGTGAAAACAGCTTCATGATTTCGGCTTGTCAAATGCTGGGAGTGGGGGCAATATATACGCTGGGTTGCTTGCTGTAGCATGCGCTCCGCGGGATAGGGTTCCTCCTCACATGCATGTGCTCTTTGCTCATCCCCCACCTGGAGTTGCCCGAGGTAAAGTTCGAGGATACTCGAAAACTTAAGCAGCTAACAGCGAATTAAGAGCCAGTAACGGCCCAACTAGTTCCTAAGTATCTTTCGAGTTCGAGTCTATGATTTCCAGTGCATGTCGTCATTTTAGAGGCTGTCACGGCATTGCTCTTGCTGTCACATTCTAGTAGGTCTTTTATGGGAGCCATGATTAGGCTATGCTAGTCTATGGCACGCCGAATGTTTGAGTTGTTTGTATTGGGAATCTAAGTTTCGACCCCACTTTGGACCCACCGGCTCCATGGCTCTAGTTCTGGCTTTATCGCCGACTCTGGCTCATCCGACCAAGTCTATTACACTGAAGTTTATGGATTCAAACAGCGCTTGTTCTGCTAACCGCACATAATTTGTGGAAAAACTGCTTAACCTCACTCATGAGCTCCTAGCACGTCCCTTCTTTGGACGCTATGTCTGGCCTCTGATCCGAGATAATTGATCTGACTTCCGAAGATTTCATATCTGATATTCCAATTTTCGAGATTCTGATATTCGAGACTATCCAGACCAATTGACGAAAATAATCAGCTACCTTTAATGGCCTAAATGTACTATGTTGAAGATGGGCCCTCCGGCTCACCTCAGCAGCCCGCATAAGCAGTTGACTCCGTGCATAAGCTCACATTTTTCATGTCGCTTGGGCTCCCCGGATCAGGCCAAGAGCCGACTTCGTACTGGGATATGACGCCCGAACAGCAGGCTGAACAGGGTGCAAAGGCCATGATGAACTTCATGACATCTTGCCCTGGTAAGTCCATCATGGCCGGTGCCACCGGATTCGCCCTGGGTGGTGTTTTCGGTTTGTTTATGAGCAGTATGTCTTATGATACGGCCATGGGCACGACCGAGGCGGCAAAAATCGCCCATCTGCCGTTCCGGCAACAAATGAAAATCCAGTTCTCTGATATGGGTCGGCGGTCGTTTTCCTCGGCCAAGAACTTTGGTTATATTGGCGGCATCTACTCGGGCGTCGAATGCGTGATCGAGTCGATGCGCGCAAAGAACGATATTCAAAACAGTATTTATGCTGGCTGTATTACCGGCGGCGGCCTGGCGTTCAAGTCGGGCCCACAAGGTGCGTTGTTTGGCTGCGCGGCTTTTGCTGCGTTCTCGACGGCCATCGAGCTGTACATGCGCTCGGACGCTAAACCTCCACCCAGCAGCGACGAGGATCAATAGTCTTCTGGCTCTAGCTATGTATATATTTCTAAGAGCCCTTGATAGGGCTTATGATACTGGCATGATTCTGGCTCACGACACTGGCAGGTACAGGTACAAGGCGGCCATCAGATAACTCCACTGTGCCAAAGGAGTAGCGTTTCAGCGATTGTGTACTTACACTGACTCGTATCTAACATGAAGCGTGCTGGGAGGGCCGTCATTGCGCGGCCGGGTGTGGGTCGATGCGCATCGGTGTGCATGGTACAATAGGCGAGAAGAAAAGTGCGCGAAATAAGTGTTAGAGAATCTATAAATATTGGGAGATCTCGGCGGCCTTGCCACCATCCACAGTCTCCCAGCCTCGAACTAGTGTCTCGACCATCTCAGTGTCAACAGGCACGTGGTACTTGTGCATTTCGTCCAATACCCGTGGGGTCTCTGCCGTGCGGTTGTTGACCACATACGACTCCAGCAGCGCTTTAAACACAAGTCGGTCCGGCAGCACGCGGCTGTTCTTGACTAGGCCCTGATAAAACCCAATGGCGGCCGATAGGTCGTGCTGCAGCACGCCACGCGCATGCAGCAGTGTCGCAAAATGCTTGGTAGTCGCCGGAACGTTGTCACGCTTGAGCGACAGCAGTAGCGCGTCGGCGGCCGCCACATCGCACGGTGCCAGCAGCCACGCTTCCATGGCTAACTGGTACGAGTAAGGTGACGGCTCTGCGCCCGACCGCTTGAGCCGGTCGAACATGGCCAGCGCAGCCGCACGGTCCTTCCGGGTATGGACAAAGAACTGCATGAGCATGTTGAACGGCGCCACGCGCGCCACATAGCCGGGGGCAGCCTCCATCTCGGCAAATAGCGAGGACGCGAGTTCAGCACGGCCAGCCCTGCACGCGGCAGAGATCATCGTGCCATACGTGACCTCGGAACGGGCAACGCCACGCTCAGCCATTTCAGCAAACAGAGAATCGCACTCTACAAAGCGCTTGGCGCGCGCCAAGCGCGCCAGCACGACATTGTACAGAAACGTGTTTGCCACCACGCCGCGCGATCGGGCCTCATTGAAAAGTACCACCGCGGGGGTAGCGCCCATAGGTGCACCCAGAATGAGTTGCGCATAACCGCTTGCGCACGGAGCATCGCCTGACGCTAAAAGTGCAGCATGCGCACTCTGTGCAACCGCATAAGCCGCGTCGGCGCGCTGAACCAGGGAGCGACGAGCACATGCCAGCTCATCACCGCACAAATACGCCTCGACCAGCGCCTGTAGCCGGTAGAGGTGTTCGCTGCCGACACTGTCGATCAAGGGAAGAACGGCACTGTGACCGGTACCTCTGATGAGGGCGCTTTCAAGGCGATCGATAGCGATGGTCGGGGTCGGCGAGAGGGCTACAGCACGAGCAGCATCCGCCTCCCCAGCTTCTCCGACATTATCCAGAGGCTGCTGAGCCTTTGGATCCGCCACTGACACGGGTTGCAAGCCCAGTAGTTCAAAGCACCGGACCGAGCCACCGCCCGCATCGGCAGCCAGCAGCGGATAGACTCGCCGCAGCTGTTCCACGATCTCGGTGGGCAGAGCAAGACCCAAGTGTCCCTCAGCATTCAAAATCCACTTTGTGTGTAGCTCGAGTACCTGCGCCGCCACACCAGCTTCGATCAGTACTCGAGGATTGCGTTCGCGCGCAGCCCATACCGCCTCGGCTACGCGCTGTAGCGTGCCAAACGAGCCGACTAGAAACGGCACACGCGCAAGTGCAATCGCGTGCTCGGTCGTCAGTGCGGGAAGCATCTCGTCCACGGCGGCCAGCATGTCCTGGCCAATGAAACTGCGCAGCTGTACGCGCTCCCACGCAGCCGCTAGCTTTGTGGCCTGCCAACAGAACACGTCGAGCGCCAGCTCGGACTGCTCTTGCGCCACAAGCGCCTTGACGACCGCAAGCGTGGTCACGGGATCCCAGCTTGCGTCGCGCAGGTGCGATTCTTTGATGGCGCGGCCCAGCGCGGCCGCGGCCTCGGGGCCTTCTACGCCAGCTGCCTGGCGCAGGAAAGCGCAGCGGGCAGTGTCGAACACAGAGCTCGAGGCGTCCTTTAAAGCCGCTAGCCGCGCATACAGAAGGCCGGAGGATGCGAGCGCATCCAGCGACAGGTGTGAGGCCATAGCCACCAGCAGACGTGCCTGTTCGACAAACGACAGCGCGTAGTCGCTCTTGCGCAGCCACCGTAGTGCTGTGGCGGTCTGGCCGGCTTCAGCAAAAGCGATCAACAGCGCCGATAGCAACTCGGGACGATCCATCTTGTGGAACGCCTTGACGGCCAAGTCAGACCGACCCAGTTGAACATAACGAGTGAGCAGAGCCTCGCACACCGCCTGGTCAGCGCTAAGGAGGTTGCTCTCAGTTTGCAAGAGCTCCTCGAGCCCTGCGACTTTCAGCATCTGGGGCTGCGATGCTGCCGACGCGCGCGCCACCAGCGCGGCGTCCAGCGGAACACCCTGCGCAACGCACGCATCAAGTAGCCGATCGGCAACCGCAACGGCATAGTTGCCGCCGTCCACAGACACTGATGCCGCGAAAATAGCACTTGCCAATCGCAGATGATCGGCGGCTGCCAGCTGCTCGTAGACATCGTCCACAGCCTCCAACTTGCCTGCGGGGCCAATAACCGGCTCCAGGGTGCGCCTCTTGTCCGCCAACTGCTCGGCCATATCCACGAGTGCTCCAATCACAATCGCGTACGTCTCCTTGGTCGGGACTGTGCCTTGCGACAGCAGACGCTGGTAAGCCTGCAGCAGCACCGACATATCCTGGGCCTCGAGGCCAAGGCAGGCCAGCGACGTTAGCAGCTGGTTGTAAACAGTTAGGGGAATAGAAGAAGAGGAGTTTTCGAGCTCGGCAAACACGTCAAGAACCTTAGAATGGTTGCCAGCCAGTTGGAGGGCGGCGATGGCGGCGGAGGCTGTCTCGGAGGAGACTTCAGGAAGAGCAGCATCTGCCTCGGCGAGCACCTCAACGGCAGGCTCAGTCTGAGTGGACTCAGCAGCGGCCTCAGCGGCGTCCTCAGCCGCAGCAGTAGTCTCAACTTCGGCTGCGGAAGTCTCAACATCAGCCGCAGCATCAGCCTCAGCCTCCGCAGCCTCAACGGCCTCAGCGGCTTCAGCTTCAGTCACCTCGGCTAACGTCTCGGCAGAAGCCGCATCGGTGGCAACTGCAGCCGTCGGGGGCACATCGAAGATCTCTACGATCCGATCCGGCTGCACCTCCACAAACCCATCAAATGTCTCTGGCAACGCAACCCGTAACGGCTCGTCCCGATCATCGTCCAAGCTTTGAACAACGCTGGTTGTGGAGAAATTAGGTCCGGACGACAGCACGACGTGCGGCTGCGCGTGCAGATTCGACCCCGAGTGCCGGCCCTCGCCTTTGTAGGGCACCACCTGCGACTGTTGCCTCTTGAACTGCGGTGTCGAAATAAAAAAGCCCGGAACGGGCTGGCTTGTGTTCTGCCATAGTGTTTTTGCCACTGCCGACGACCTAGGGAAGGTCGCTTTAGATTTAAACAGCATGGCAATGCATATGTCGTTAAGGATGAAATTTGTCACCGAGTGGCGATGCCGGCATTCGACACCGAAGGCCGTTTCTCAGCACAGGGGCACCTGCCATCAAAAAGTTTATAATTTTACAACCCTTTCTAATAGGGGATAATCTACAATAAATACGGTTTGGCCTTCGAGGCTCGCTACTGCCGACTTTGAGGTTTTGCCCCACGCCCACATCTGCATGCAGAGTGCCTAACCCGAGTGCGGCTGCGACCGGCAGAATAGCGACTGCGGTAGCGGCAGTTGCGGCAGCACTGTGTGAGCAGTGACAGCAGTGGCAGTACTAGCAGTACTAGCCACAAGGTGTCAGTAGGAAAAGTGCCACCGTTATCAACAACAATCTAGGACTGCAAATTGCGGCAAAAGTTGCGGTCTCGGCGCTCCCAAGCTTGGTGCAGCAATACCATAAACCGAATGGTGGGCGCGTTTATCCACACAAACACAAATGCTACCAGCCACCAAAATACCGTGGCTATCACCAGACCCAAGAATATTGCTCTCCCGCGACCGGAAGAACCGTCCTTTTGGACCAAATTAGAAGAACCAGAAAAACCAGCTGAACGGGGCCCTAGCGCACCGTCATGCATATCATGCAGACGCCGTTGGACATGAGCCCGAGAACTCCCGGAAGACCCGGGGTTGGGAACCCCCCTGATAGAGTCACTCCCAGAACCCTCACCCTCATCCTCATCTGGACCCTCGCCCGGACCCTCACCCTCCGCAACCTGGGACCTCCGCTGAGACGCCTGCGACGACTGAGACTCGCTGCGGAGCCTACCCTGGGAAGAAGGGGCCAGGGTAGCCCCAGTTAGAGCGCGGTTTAAGCCATTAATCTTATCCAAATCGTCAATTGATGGTTGTAACCAGCTCGTTTCATCCGAATGATTGATGTCGTCACTGATAAGCCCTTCATCCACCCCGCTAGACCATGCTACTGCCCCTCTAGCCATGCCAGATTCTCCTTTAACCTCTCCAAGATTCGTTCCCGCTCTAGGGTTCGTTATAGGGTTCTCTCGGATCGCTTGAGGGTTTCTAGGGTTGCCGTAGTCCCCTTTCCCTTTAGGGTTTCGCTGGCGCGCGCGTACCGCCTCGAGTTCACGTTCGAGCTTGCGCACGAGCTCCTCGATATCTTTAGGTGTTTGCCGCGCCGTGCCCTTATCCACAAACTCCTCTTTGACGCGCACGCTAACGCGCTCTTCCAGCGGCTCCTTAAGGAACCTTGGGACGTATTTTGGCATGTCAGCCGCGGCCTCGACCCTAGCCTTTTTGTGGCCAGGGCCAATTCGGCGACTAGCCCAATTAGGCTAATTTAGGGGACCGGAAATTAGTGCATTAATTAAGCAAAACTGGAATACTTTTCGTACCCTTCTAAAAGGCCTTCTAGAGATATAAGGCTGTAAGATAGAGAGCAACGAGCCTACTCCTTGATGGCATAGGTACGACGGAACATATCGTCGATCTCCACGAGGTAGTAGGTGCCCTTGCGCAGGTGATCGATGGAGCCAGAGGGCTTGAACGACTTCTGAAGGTGCGCCTTCTCGCGCAGAGCAATGGCGGCCTCGTACTCAGCAAACGAGCTACGCACGCGCTCGTCCAGGCTCTCCTTGAGGGCAAGCTTCTCCACAATCGACGAGATGTCACCCTGCACCTTGAGCGAGTAGAAGGCAGCGGCAAGACCCGAGCCGTAAGAAAACAGCGACACCCGCTTGTTGGCTAGCTCACTGGTCTCAACGAAGGTGAGCAGCGACGCAAGCGACAGGTACACCGAGCCAGTGTAGATGTTGCCCACGTTGGTGGCCGCAATCAGCGACGGAGCCATGTGCTTGGCGGAGCGCTCCTTGACCAGACCAACAAAGGTCTTCTCAACCTGCTTGTCAACCAGCGACTTGTCATAGTCGAGACCCTTGATTTCCTCGGGAACGGCTGCCTCGGCAAACTTCTCGGGGTTGGCGCGGAAGTCGTTGTACAGAAGACGGGCGTAGCTCTTCTGCACAAGCTTGCAGGTGGGCACGTGGAACACTGAGTAGTCAAAGCGGTCGAGACCCTCGGTGTTCTTGGCCTTTTTATTGTACGAGCCATAGGCGTGGTCCAGAGCCTTGGTGTAGCAGGTCAGCGAGTAGTGACCGTCGACAACAGGGTACTCGGAGGTGAAATCAGGCTTGAAGAAGTCGTAAGCATTCTCCATGTAGATACCATGGGTGGGGTCCAGCACCAGAGGGGCATCGGGGCCAATAAGCATGGCAACAGTGCCGGCACCACCGGTGGGGCGAGCGGCACCCTTGCCGTAGATGGCAATATCACCGCACACGACAATAGCGTCGCGACCGTCCCAGTTGGACGACTCGACCCAGTTCATGGCGTTGAAGACGGCGTTGGTACCACCGTAGCATGCGTTCACGGTGTCGACACCCTCGATGTCGTGGTTGTCGCCCATCAGCTGCATGAGCACGGTCTTGACCGACTTGGACTTGTCCAGCAGCGTCTCGGTGCCGACCTCGAGGCGGCCAATAGTGGCAGGGTCGATCTTATGCTTGGCCAGCAAGCGTGACAGCACCGTCAAGCTCATCGAGTAGATATCCTCGCGGTCGTTAACAAAGGCCATTTTGGTCTGGCCCAGACCGATGGTCAGTTTGCCAGCAGCGACGCCGGTGGCCTCCTCCAGCTCGCTCTGCTCGAGGTACTGGGTGGGGAGGTAGACCTCGATGGCCTTGATACCAACGTTTTGGGGGCGTGTCATTTGGAAGGGTGTGTGGGGAATAGGCACTAAAGAGAGTGGAGGGATCTTAAGTCATCGCGATGGGGGTCCCCTTGCATTTATATAACCTCTGACCCGCTGCGGTTGCTGGGGTGATCCCACCTCAAATTTACGCTTCACAGCCTCGTTTCGTTTAATTTTGGATTGTGTTGGTGTAGAATAAAATTATCTACATATCCCAGTTTAAATTATTGGTCTAAGTCTTATTTTAGTGGTCCAAAAGAAGGATTGAAAAATGGGGTCGCGCCCTACAAAAGTGGCTTATGCATGCCGTGCAGCCAGATCTCGATATGTCAAAAACCTTACCCGTGCCCTCGACCCTCTCGACGTTTTTGGACGCAGTGGCTGAGCAGGCCAATAGCACACAATATATTAGAACAAATAGACAATATAGCCAGAAAGAGAGTACTAAGGGGCATGGATAATAATAGGAGAAATGGTGAACCAAAACTGATACCTCATCGACGAAAGCGACTCTCGCATATGCGTAGAATAAACTCAAAACGCGTAGGCGCTAGCCGAGCTAGGCCGCCCCAGTTTGAAATTCTTGACTCCAAGACTGGTTAACGGATTAAATGGGCTTTTCATAGGCACAATAGTCGCCATAGACAGCACAGGCAGATCGTGGGTTGGAATACGATAATGCTCAAGTCCAAACATCAGACTACCTCAGTTCGCAGATAGTCAACGGCGGCATCGCCCCAGGCCTCGCGGCCCTTGTAAAGACCCATAGTAAGAGGCAGGTTCTCAATAGCAGATGCAAGATCCTCGCCGAGACCCTCGCTTTTGATGTCTGCCAAAGGCGTTAGATGGCTGCGGATAGAAAAGACGACCTGGTTGGTACGGGGCAACCGGATCAGGCATTGACGCTCGACTCGCAAGTGCACATCTGACATGTCGTCGCCTGGTTGCAGGATATGCGTGGCTGCCTTTGCACCCTCGCCAGTAGGGTCGTACAACTTGCCGTTGCTTTGCAGGGTCCAGTTGCGACGCATGGACACCACATAGGGCTTGATACGATCGAAGAACTTGTTCATGGGGTTGCGTAGTTTCTCCTGGTAATATGGCACTCGTACGTGCATGGAACTCATGGGCTCGTTAAGCTTGCGAGCAAAAAACACGCCTGCAGGGAAGGTAACGCAACCGGCTCGAAGAGCGTATTCCTCGGAATCAGGGTCCATAGTCAAGACAAACAAATCCTCCTCGCCATTGGCATTCAAGGTCTCTAGCATCTGCTTCGAGGATTGGTTTCCGGCAAAACGAGGGTAGATGTTGTTGAGGATCAGGTTGTGGACATTTCCATCTTTAATTTTGAAGTATTGCGGGAACCGCTGCACATAATAATCAATCACAAACTCATAAAGCTCGGCAACTCCTTCTCGGACCACTGGTTCATCGGAAGCAAAGATAACTTCCTTGGGATCGTCTTCGGCGACTTGGGCCCGGGTAGCGACCGAGGAGGAGTAGTTCTTATCTATGAGGAGCCACTCCTCATCTGGAATGCGACGAACGCCCATAGTCATTTGGAATGGCCCCTTTTTGAAAGGACGGTGCTTTTGGGGCTCCTCGGTGGCCCAATCAAATTCCGGCGATACAGGCTGAATGTTCCAGTGGACGGCGGTATTTTTAGTGGGCCCCTTGGAAGCTCCCTTGGCTGCCGACGGGGCTCTGGAGCAGACCAGTTTCCAAACAATAAATAGGATCAGACAAGTGGCGGAAATTAAAGTGATCATAAACTTCTCCGGTTTTGTAGAGTCAGGAAATGGAGAGATACAACGCAGAGCGATAAGAAACCCGTGCAAGGGTTGGGGCTTACCCGATGCAGGAAACTGCAGCCGAGTGCAGCCGAGTGGTGTCTGGTCCGAAGACAATTGTAGAGCTACAGATTGGAGGTCGAAGGTCGAAGGGCGAAGGTCGGAGGCCAATACACTCATCCCGAGTTAGGATCGGTGCATTACCGACATACTCGAGATGAACAGATGCGAGGCAGACCGATTTGAAGTAGATAGACTAGGAAGAGACCCACATATTAGAGATGGGCAGATTAGCCCTGAAATTAGCTACATCTAAGACGACAGGTACTCGGTGACAGCAGGTCCCCAGGCTGCGCGACGTTTGTACTGAGCCACATTGGCAGGGAATGACTTGATGGTTTGAATCATTGCCGGACCAGAGCCGTCCCGCTTGATATCGGCCAAGGGATAAGTGTAGGTGCGGACGGTGAACACCAGGTACCGCGAGTGGGCGAGGCGAGAGAGCATTTGGCGCTCGACACGGAGATTCAAAGTTTTCTCAAAGTCAAGATCCTTCTTTTTAAGAGGCTTGACCTTCTCGCTAGCAGAAGCATGCGTTCCGCTTGGCGTGTACGTTTCGGCGGTGTTTTGGACGGTCCAAGTCAATCGCTGGATCAATTGGCCAAGTTCGACCTTCTTGAAGTACCTGTTCATAGAAGTCTTGAGCTTCTCCTCGTACATGGGCACGGGGCCGTGGATATCGGTCAACTGCTTGTTGATCTTGTCGGCAGGCACAAAGCCGCTAGGAGCCACAAACGTGGCGGCCCGCAGCACATACTCATCGCTCTTTTCGTCGAGATTCAGTAGCAAAAAGTCCTCCTCTACCTGCGAGCTTAGAATGGCCAGCAGTTCCTTGGCAGTCTTCTTGGAGCCGGCAGCGTCGGCGGGGAACTCAGTTTCGGTGATCAAGTTAACAACCGTTTTGCCCTTTTTGACAAAATATTGGGGGTACTTGGTAGTAAGGTAGCCCACCACCAAGTCATAGAGTTCAAAAACAGCTCCAGATGTGGTTTTGTCGTCCTTGGCGTCGTTAACAAGGCATACATCGTCGTAATTATTCTTCACAACATTGGCCCGGTAAGCGACATGAGCCGGGTAGTTCTTGTCCAAACGCAGCCAATCCTGGAACGAGGTTTTCATCAAGCCCATAGTCATATGATACTCGGGTTTAAAAGGCCGGTATTGCTCGGGCTCAATCTCCTTGTAGTCGAGCTCGGGCTCGGGTTGCAGTGGCATGCGGCCTCGAGGCACCAAGCGGACGTCGCCGCGGGGTTCCTCGGAAGCCCAGCGTTTGATCAGATAGCGGCACAAATAGTAGGCAGCGGCAGCAAAGATCAGTTTTGCAAAGTTTCCTTGCCGAACATCATCAATGATTTGCAAAAGCATGGTGCCGTATGGAGATGCGTCAAGAGTCTGTGCCGTATCTACCCTGATAAGATTAGCTCACAGTGCATGGAGATTAGGTCATGCGTACTGGGCATTTTAGATAGGGCATTGGAGCCGCTATTTGATTTGAATAAAATAAATATGAAATGCAACATATAATACGCGAAGAAAAGAATAGAAACAGAAACAGAACAGAAACAGAAATAAGAACAAGGATTGGAGAAACGAGAAAACAACAAAATAAGGAGATAGGGCAATTAACCCGTGTAGCTAGGACTCGAAATAGTGACGAATTTGAGATTGATTAAACCCTCTCAAGCCCAGTGGCACCGTGGCACCCTTTTAGTATTCTCGGACACAGCCAGCTTTGTCATGGACAGAGGATCGCTATTTCTGCTCCTATTGTGCCTGTTTTTGCTGCTTCCAGGCAATGGCCCTAGGATATTGGATGAGAAAGAGGAACAGCAGCTACGAGAGTACGTTGATTTGAAACAGTACGAGGCGCAGGTTGTCCGCAATGCATCGATCACGCAGTCATTAAGTCACATCAATTTGACAAATGCAGAGCAAGCCGCGCCGCCACTGGAATTGAGTGACGACATCGACCGTCTTTGGAACGCAGAGCCCCGCAATCAGTCTGTGTTTTATGGCAATTTGTCGTCGGTTCTGCATGGACGCTACCGGCAGGGCGAGGAGCTTTCTCGAGAAAAGATGCCACTACCCGCAGCATTTACAGATATCAAAGTACGGAATCGGACGGCCGTTCTTGAAAAAAGAGGCAAAGTTGGTCTGATGCTTCGCGAAAGCGGCGTCGAGCCGGGCCTGATCTCGGGCGAGCTGGTGCTAGATAACAAAGACACCTTTGATCTGAGGGGCGTGTATCTCGACAGCGGCCATATTGTAATGAGCACGCGGTCTTTGAAGTTCGCCGGACCGCTGGCAATTCCTTGGATTCTACCCACCCAAGTCGGCGGCGAGCATGCCAAGCGGGTGGCAGAGTATATCGCATCCGAAAGCGCGAAATCAATCAAGGAGGACGCCGACTATGAGCGGCTAGAAATGGCAGCCAAAGCGGCCGGCACGTGTGAGCTGGTGCTCATTGGGCACGTACGCTCCGCGGGCCTCAGCCAGAAAGAGATGGATGCCATTGAGAAGGAACTCAAGCATCCTATGGGCCGCCCGCTCCCGCGGTTTCCTCCGATCAGAATCGAGTCGGTAGTTTATTCGCCCGATTGCGGACTAAATTTCGTTGTCAAAACGTTCGGTGAGCGACTCGAGTTCTACCAGGGCCGCGTTCGTCGTGTGTTTACTGGCCTCATGGTGTCGCTGTTGGCCATTGCCGTGCTATTGAGCATGCAGATGAAGACAACAAGCACACCCTCCACCGTTTCGAGGGTAAGTTTCTGGACAATTGCCTTGATGGCATTGGTGGACGGCAGTATCTGCATTGTTGCGTTGACAGTGACATCGGAGCCGCGGCTATTCCTGGCGCGCGTGGGCGTTGCTCTCTGTTCTTTTGCGCTAATCACCATTTGCGAGCTGCGATACATGATTTCCATCTACTATGCGCAGCTTAACGAGGCTGCCGCCGAAGCTCGTGTGCAGAACTTGCCCACAAGTGCAATTGCAGAGGTTCCACCCGAGCGTGAGATTGAAAGACGAATCTTCACCATGTACTACACGGGGCTGCTCTTTTTTGTGTTCTTCACGCTTTGGATGCTGCGGTGGAACGACGAAGTGCGCAGCATCTACGAAACAAGCGTGCTGGTGATCATCTACTCGTATTGGGTGCCTCAGATCTATCGCAGTGCCCGCCGCGGTCACCTCAAGCCTCTGCTGCCCATATATATTGTGGGTGTTTCCACTCTGCGGCTAATTCCGGCCCTCTATTTCTGCTTCTATAGGCACAATGTCGGCTACCACCACTACGCCCCTTCTCTAGGCTGGTTCCTTTTGGGATGGCAGTGGCTTCAGGTGCTGGTTTTGCTGGCCCAATACACTCTCGGTCCTCGATTTTTCATTCCTGGCTCTATGATCACGCCGTTGTATGACTATCACCCGATCATCACTACTGATATCGAGCAAGGTCTGCCTACCGAGGCGCCGCCCACTGCCGACCCACAGTTGCAGTTGCCCGCATGCACCCACAAGCAGGTGGACTGTGCTATTTGTATGATGCCTGTGGATCTGATTGTAGTCGATGGCGACCAAAGTGACCAGCCACCGGCAGCTGCGTTGCTGGAGCGGCGGCAGTACATGGTAACGCCGTGCCGACATGTGTTTCACAGCGAGTGCCTCGAAAAGTGGATGCAGTCGCGAATGGAATGCCCTATTTGCCGCGGTCCTTTGCCCCCTATTTAGCCGCTCCTCTCTTGCCCTTGAGCCTTGAGTCGTTGGCAAATTGGCACTTTGGCCATTGTCCCATTAACCTTCTGTATTAGTCTTCTGCACGCCATAAGCATACTATTATTTATTAGAATTTAACACCTTTTAGCTTATGTCCTCTGGATTCAACAACAGGCTGTGCTTTGACTAGTTGTGCTTTGACCCGCCGTGCTTTGATCGACCTCACTAGAGGATGTAGTTAAACTCAAACAGACAGGGACAAAGCCTATTAGAGTGGACAAATCAGACTGAAGGGGTGCTACGGGTGGCTAAACCGGACCTAACATACCTTTGAGCATGATTAGAGTCCAAGTAATACCATCCAATGGCTAAGGTCCAAGGGATAAGGGATACCATCCAGAATATCCCATCCAAAATGTACAATCTGAGGATAGCAATTTTAACCTTGCAAAGCCGATGGCAATATTAAATCTCAGAACATTATATTTATCTTCTGCAGAGTCGGAAATAGACTAAAGTACGTGGTACATGCCATTATATTTATTTCTTGTGGGAAGTCAGCTTCTTAAGGTAGAACTGCAGCTCCTCACCCTCAAGAATGTAGCCATCAACACGGCCAGACTGGCCAGGGCGCGAAGAAACGACAGCGTAGAGACGACCAGCACCGAACTGGGGCTCGAGGCCCTGCGACAGCTTGGCGCCAGCAGCGCGAGAGCGGGTCTTGGCGGACTGCTTGATCTCCTCAGCAGACTGCTTGCCACGCTTGGAGGCAGGCACGCCGTAGTGAGACTCAAAGTACTGACGGAAAGGAGCGGCATCGATCTGGACAATGGCCGACTTGGTCAGGGTGTTGGTGCGCACCAGCTCGTTGTTAGAGGGGTGGTAGGCGACAGAGATAACACGGGTCTTGCGAGAGACACCCTCGGTACCCCACGAGAAGTTACCAGCGTCCAGACGGAGAGCACGGAACTTCTGGTTACCACCACGGGTGCGGACCGAGTGAATGCGCTTGGCACCGATCTTGGTGTTGGCGGGCTGACGGCCGAGCTCAAACTTCCGCTTCTTGCGGATCTGGGCGCGCATGGCACCGGTGTGCGAACGCTTGTGGCGAGAATCACGGCTGATACCCATTCTGGTTAGGTTGGCTGGTCCAGTATTGTCCGAGTACTTTTCAGATGAGGGCCGGGTGCTGAGAGGTCGGCGTCAAGCCCTAGAGCCCTAAAGACATTCCATTCGGCGTTACCCCTACTACCCCTGCCCAATGCCCAATCCAGGGCGATGCTCCCCTCGGTGTTCATTATATAAGCGAAATTTATGTCGAGTGGCCCGGGCAAGGGTTGAAAAAGAATTGGATGAAGAATCCGTTTTAACATGTCCGAAACCGTTTATGATTCCATTGAAATCGAGGATATGACTTGGGATCCGATAACCCAGTGCTTCTATTATCCTTGCCCGTGTGGCGATCAATTTGCTGTGGCCATGCTTGATCTGCAGGATGGTGAAACAATTGCAACTTGCCCCAGCTGTAGTTTGATGATCGAAGTGATTTTCGAGCCCAGCGATCTCGACCAGTTCGAGTAAATATTTATTTGTAATTCTTATTTAATTCTGCACTTAATTCATGCCTTGACCTTTTTACGGCTTGATTCACTGCCGCCATGTGCTCGTTTCGAGCCATGTGCTGCCTTGACATCGGTGTCGCTGGTGATCCGGCGGGGAGGATACTTGATGGACACATTTTCAAAGGCGTTGGTCTGAGGTAGAGGCGCTTCTGTGAAATAAGGATGCTTCAGAGCTGCTGCTGCAGTCAATCGTTTCTCAGGGTCGTAACAGAGCAGGTCTTTTAATAAGGCCAACATTGATGGATCAATAGGATGGCCAACGGACCGAAACCATTGCTCGAGATGATTTGAATATGTCCGCATTTGTTGCAGGTTCGGATAATCGGGATAGGCTCTGATTTGGGGCCAGTCTACTGGCGTCGGTGTGCCCAGTACCTCAACCACCTTTTGCATCTGATCTTTTTGGAACGGAATCACTTTTTTCGAGTCCATTTTCGCTTCTTCACCCTTGAAGATTGGTCGTAACGCCAGAATCTCGGAGAAAATGCAGCCAGTGGCCCAAATGTCAATGGCCGGCGTATAATGGCGGCCTCCCAACAACAATTCTGGAGCGCGATACCAAATGGTCACCACGACCTTGTCACCCGAAAATAAAGATTGAAGAGGGTTGCTGAACAAACGGGCCAGGCCCAAGTCGCCAATTTTCACCACCCCGCCCGCGGTGATCATGATATTGGCTGGTTTCAGGTCTCGATGTAAGACCCAGTTGCGATGCAAATAGTCAATTCCACTTAGCAATTGGAACATAATGCTTTTGATGCTGATTTTGGAAAGCGGCGGAGTATCAATATGGCAGTGATGGTGGATGATTTGCAAAAGATCGTGCTCGGCATAGTCAAACACCAGGTAGATGCTCTTTTCCTCTAGAATGGTCTCCAATAAATAAATAACATTGTCATGTCGCAGCTCCCGGCAAAGGGCCATTTCTCGGCATGCACTCTGCGAGATTCCGGTGTAATAGGTAGCGGTTCCGTCCTTGTCGGTTTTAAACTTTTTGATAGCACAAAGTCCTTGTGTGGCTTTATCTCGGGCCTTATATACTCTGCCGTAGGTTCCAGCAGCAATATAGCCCAGAATGTCATAATTTTCCAGGACCTCTTTATGTTCCGCTCTTTTTCTCGCTTTATAGCGAACCATTGGGTTGGTCAAGCTCGACATAGTGCTTGAGATTAAGCGGCTGGTTGATTATCAGAACTTGATTATCTGAAAGGCTGCCGCTCCGCTGCCCTCTGCTCTGGGCTCGCAGCAGGCTACTCCGCTGCTCAGAAGATGACACAGCAGCTCACAGGGCTCCGACTTAGCAGATCCGAACTAGCGTATCCAAATTACCCGGCCCAGTCATCTAAGCTACTATGGATTTGATCCAAAAACTGGCAGAACCCAACGAGGGCAGTCGAGTTGGTGAGCTTGCGCAACTACGAGAATTAATATGGCAGACTAAGCGGAAGAGCGATGTTGCTCAGCAGGAGGCCAAAGCAGCCCAGGCCAAGGCCGATGCTTTGCACATCCAACAGCGACATCTCAAAGACAATCTCAAGTACATGGAGAAAGAGTCCAAGCTGCTAGTCGACTATAAAGGGTTGTATGAGAAGATGGACTTGGTAGATATGGACGAGTTTAAAGCAGCCAATCCTACGCTGAATGTGAACGAATTGTCGGGGTTTGAGCTTGCATCTGCACGGCTAGACGATGAAGAGCGACGACGGATCGAGCTCTTTGGCGAGAAACTGGAACTTGAGGCCGAGCGGGCTCGGCTTGAGAAGCGCATCGAAGACCTCGAAGCAAAACTCGATACGGACGGTCCTTTGGGTGAAGATGTCCATAAAGCGGTCGAAGCTTTCAAGGCACTAGAAAGCTATTTCTAGCCAAATATGCCGCACTCACTCTGTGTACCTATATATTCTTGATGGACGGAAGACTCAATTGACCAGACTTAAACGCTTTATTTATACTGTTTATCAAATGTCGAGTCGGTTCTTCTCCTCATCTAGTAGATCCAACAACGGAATTTCTAATTATATACACTTTTTATTGCCGAGAATTACTCCTCCATGGACTTTTTGTGTTGGTCCAAAGTCAAATAAAGCATCTTGGAGCTGGCCTCCAAAGTGGAGGTCAAACCAGCACCACCCAAGACCGTCAGAACACCGGCCAGCTGGGCCCGGAGCTCGTCCAAAGAGGGCATCTTGCGGAACTGCTGGATCTCTGGCTGGTTGAGGACGCTGCCATTCACCTGACCCCCCAAAAGAATGAGACGGTTGTTGGATTTGTCTACCAAGTTCACGATATTGTCCACGGTTTTAGGGTCCAGTTCAGGAATGGCAATCACGGCCGTGGGACCATTAAACAGTGGAGAAAGAGGATGGTGGCTCTTTTTGAACTGTTTGTGGGCCTCGGTACTGGCGGGATCAGCATGCTCCAAGCCGCGCAGAGTGGCCTTAAAAAGGTTGGACCGCACAATCAGAAGCTGTCCGCCCGCCTTGCGAATATCGGCACGAAGAGTCTTATCTTCGTTTTTAAGCAGAGTGGAGTTGTGAAGCACCAGCAAAATAGGACTGTTACGCACAACATGTGTATAAACATCCATCAAATAGGTCTTGCGAGAGTCGGGCTTTTTCAGCGTGCTTCGGCTAGGTCCACTAGCAGCACTTGCGGTCGCAGCACTGGCAAACCGAACGCTCTGAAGAGCTCTGCTGGAGACCGTCGAAAGGATGAGGCCCGCCTGGAATACTCGGCTCGAACCGGCTGGAAAGACTCGGCTCGAAACCGCCTGGAATGCTTGCCGGGACATCATTAGTGTGAAATTTCACTCCCGCGGTTTTGTCATGCAGCGTGCATCGAGCCGTCGCTTGGTTCACTGCAGGCCCGAATATGGCCAGTTAGCAAGCCGGTTGGCGGGCCGGTTGGCCCATACTTATTCAAAAACGCTGAATCTACCTAAATCCGATCTACCAAACCGGTCGGATCGCAAAAAAGTGCCGCAGATGATTTCTAAAACAAGCGAAGAGGTCTACAACTGGCAAAAAGAAGCTCGGAGTGGCCAACAACCTTACATTCTGCACGATGGACCTCCCTATGCCAATGGAGACCTCCATCTGGGCCATGCTCTCAATAAAATTCTGAAGGATATCATCAACCGGTTCAATGTCCAAGCTGGAAGACTCGTAAGTTATCGGCCCGGTTGGGACTGCCATGGCCTACCTATCGAGCTGGCATCATTGGAGCGGGCGAAAAAGAAGAAGAAGATGCCGAAAACAATCATCGAACGACGGGCTTTGGCTCGAGCTCTTGCTTTGGAGATGGTCGACAAGCAAAAGGAGAAGTTCAGAAGCTTTGCAGTAATGGCTGATTGGGAAGGAGGCCCCGAAGCAACTTACAAGACCCTAACTAGCGACTATGTGGTGCGTCAATTGCGCGTTTTTGCAAAAATGATGCACCGTGGCTTGATCTTTAGACAACGCAAGCCGGTATACTGGTCGACCGAGTCGTCCACTGCGCTGGCCGAGTCCGAGTTGCAATACGGCGAGATCGAATCGCCCACATGTACAGTCGCGTACGCGGTCGAGACCTCCCAGCCTGTGCTCGCGGGAACCGAGTCGGTGGATCTCTCTGGAGCATCGCTGGTCATCTGGACAACCACTCCCTGGACCCTGGCCGCCAATCAGGCCATTGCGATCAACAAGGACATCACTTACTGCTTGGTGAATACTGAAAAGGGCCGCCTGATTGTTGCGGAGTCGCTTGTGGCTTCTGTTGGAACGCCGGAGAACATCATCGCTACGTTCCCTGGCTCAAACCTTTTAGGCTCAACTTACAAGTGCCCTCTTTCTGGCGAAGTGCGCCCTGTTTTGCACGGCGACCATGTCACGGATGCTTCAGGTACCGGTCTTGTTCACAGTGCAACTGGTCATGGTAAGGAAGACTACCTTGTTGGCTTGAAGCATAATATTCCTATCTTCTCGCCCGTTGATGGTGCAGGAAAGTACACGTCGGAGCTCCCCGAGCGTTTGAGTGAGCTTGTGGGGCTTGATGCTCGAAAGCAGGGCTCGCCGCGTATTCGCGAGATGCTACAAGAGTGTGGGGCATTGGTGGCCCACAGCAAGGTGTCCCATAGCGTTCCGTTTGACTGGCGCTCTAAGACGCCAGTCATGGTGCGTTCGACGCCGCAGTTCTTTATTGACCTCAGCGGCGTGCGCGACAAGGCTTTGAAATCGCTGGAAGACATTACCTTTAAGCCGGCCTCGGGTAGTGCGCGGCTGCGCGCGTTTGTTCAAGCTCGTACCGAATGGTGCGTGTCGAGACAGCGCGTTTGGGGTGTGCCTATTCCTGTTTTGCTAAACAAGGAGACTGACGAGGCTTTGATGGATGAAGATTGCGTTGAGCACGTCATCAGCCATATTGAATCACTGGGTGAAAACGGTGTCAATCATTGGTTTGATGAACAAGAAGACATCTCTGAATGGCTGCCCCCGCGTCTAGCGTCCCAGAGCCACAAATACCGCAAGGGTACAGATACAATGGACGTGTGGTTTGATTCGGGGACCTCATGGACGATGGTGCCCGAAAACCAGCGGCCAGTTGACTACTACCTCGAGGGTTCGGACCAGCACCGCGGATGGTTCCAGTCGTCATTGTTAACCCATGTTGCATACCACGACAAGGCTCAAGCGCCTTACAAGACTCTGATCACTCACGGCTTCACTTTAGATGAGCATCAGCAAAAGATGTCCAAGTCACTGAAAAACGTTGTTTCTCCTGATGAGCTGATCAACGGCTCCAAAAAGTTTCCTGCTCTAGGAGTGGATGGCCTCCGTCTGTTCATTGCTCAATGCGATTATACGGGAGATATTGCCCTGTCCCCAGTTGCTGTAAACCAGGTGGCATCCACCATCAAAAAGCTGCGCCTAACCTTCAAGTATCTACTTGGAAATCTCGAGGGCTACCAGCCAGTTGAGCGAACAGGGTCAACGCCCGAGCTGGGTCCCCTGGATCGTCACGCTTTGAGCCAACTCACTCAGATGGTGGATGCGTGTAAGGTAGCCTATGAGGACCAGCAGTTTAGCCAGGTTATCAAGACCTTGCAAGTGCACATGAACAGCCGGTTGTCCTCGTTTTACTTTGATACCGCCAAGGATATTCTTTATGCCGATTCAGCAAACAGTCCTCGCCGCATTGCTATCCAGTATGTTCTTCATCAGTTGTTGGATGCCTATTTGCGTATTCTTGCTCCGGTGACGCCCTTGCTCGCCCAGGAAGTGTGGGAACACAGCCCCGAGTATGTGCAAAAAGGTCTGTCGCATGTGGCCATGGCTGGTTGGCCCGAGGTGTCTCCAGCCTGGAAGGACGAGGCTTTAGACAATGAGATTGCCCAACTTCAGACTATCCGCAAAACTGTCAATGATGCTATTGAGGCCGCGCGAGCTGATAAAAAGGTCGGCTCGTCGCTGGCATGTGACATCTTCATCGAGCCCAGCTCCGAGAATAAGGATATCCTCGTCAAGTACAAGGACCATCTCGAGACAATCTTCATTGCTTCAAAGGTCCACCTTGGCCCTGCTCCTCCCTCTGAATGGAGCTATAGCTATGGCGACGCAACTATTGCAACTGTCGTGCCTCCCAGCCACGCAAAGTGCCCTCGTTGTTGGCAGTTCATTTCAGAGTCGGAAGAGGATCTCTGTAATAGATGCGAGGATGCTGTTGCTCACTAGATATACAAACTGTACATATTTACCCTCGATAAATCTCTACCGCAGCGCTATTCTGGCTCGCACCCTTTCCCTCAGCTTCTTGTTCCCCTGGCCCTTATCAAACCCAACCCGAGTGGACAACACCCTAAGCCTGGAAATTATTCACGCCCGAAATCCATGAATCGGTTTCTCAGGGGCCTGGCCACAAAAGCGGCTACAAATCCAGCCCGCTCGAAGCCGGCTCACCCAGAGCAGCCCAATACAAAGAACAAAACTAAGCCTATAAAAAACAAAAAGCTTCTCCGAGAAGACAACCCCTGGGCTCCATCATGGCTACAAAACAATCCTATCCTTGAACTACGGGCGACCAAGACACCAAAGAGTCCAAAAGTAAAGGACCACGAGTCGGATAGACCCAAGCCTGAATCAAAAGCAATTAAACCAGATGTACTGGAAGATATACGAAGTGTGCACAGCAGGCGATCAAATTCAAGCCAAGGAAGAAGGCGGCCGCATCGGCAGCGAAGACAGGAAATGTCTCACTTTGACGAGTCGAATGTTGCTGCAACGCTCGATTCGACAACCCTTCAAATGAACGCAGTCCAGGTAGATGGGCAGCCCGTTGTTCCAGGGCTTGCCAATGACTTATCGCGCGCTCTGTTCAATCCCGGTGTCCACTTTATCAAAGACCCTAGGACCAATGTCTACAATTTCAAGCCGGCCTTGGAAGACATCATGTCCATTAAAGACTTTGATTTCTCTTGCATTGCTCCTTATATCCCTTCGGGCAAGGATGGATCTCTCTCTCAGCTGGCGTCTGAGCACGGCAAGCTGTTCACTGGGTCGACCAGCAGCTTAACCGGTGCTCTTACACAGCTTCATCATGCCATTTCTCATGAGCGGCCGCCACAGATCATGGGCCTTTCCAAGTACTTTCGGGGCGAGACCACCACTTTCAGTGCTGCCCAAAGGGCACCGACGTCAATGTTCCTGAGGTACAACTCCGACACAAAGACATATTCGGTCAATAGTGACGGCTCTGGGGACGAAGATATGCTTCTCACGTTGCTTGGACAAACTATGGAGACTATGCTGGTAACTGATAGTGACATTTTTCAGAATTACCATAAGGACCGCAGCCATGAGCTTGACGAGAGCTTGAAAGATCCCAAAAGCACCTACAACTATAGCGAGTGTGGTGACTTTATGATGCGCTCGCAACTAGACTGTTATGATCGCCGACTTCCTGGCACCGGCATGTTTGACCTTAAAACGCGAGCTGTTTGTGCGGTTCGGTACGATATGGACTATGCGCAGATTCACGATGGCTCCAGCTACCAGATCGTCAAGCGCGATGGTGAGTATGAGAGTTATTCACGCGAGTTCTTCGAACTTGTGCGTTCTGCAATGTTCAAATATTCTTTGCAAGCACGCATTGGCCGCATGGATGGTATTTTTGTTGCCTATCATAACGTGCGTCGTATGTTTGGCGTGGAGTATCTGCCCCTCAGTGACATGGACAAGATTTTCCATACCGCTCATCTGTTACGGCGTCGCCGCTTGGATATGCCTGACAGTTTGGATGTTAGAATGGACGAAGTGGCCACGCTGATTGCCGACACCGAGTTCAAGCTCTCGATTACCGCTTTGTCGACGATTCTCAAGAGAGTTATTGAGAGTGTTCCCGAATCGTTGCGTCAACAGAGCTTCAACATTGTCATGCATGCCAAAGGCCCCGACCATCTCCAAATTCTCGTCAAGCCGATGCTGGATGAGCATGTGGATACTGTTCCCGAATATATCTGCCAGGACCACAAATACAAGTCCAACGCCGACGAGGCCTCGTTGGTGCAACATTCTGCGCAGGACCCTCAATTTGTTCCCCCGGATATGCTGGCATTTTCGGTGGATCTGAGGTCCACGATCAATGGAGTTGCACTCTCTCGCACCCACTACCCGAGCTTGACGGAAGGCGACAAATGGGAGGTTGAGCTTTCCATGACTGAACTCAAAAACAAGCAGCGAGAGCAGGCTTATACGCGGACCATGCAGAACATGGTCTCGCATACCATCACGTCGAACCCTACAACAGAGCGATTGCCCGATGAGGACGCGAATATCAAAAAGGCTTTGGCAAAGCTGCCCAATCCCTCGACATTCCAGGAGGGTCTACGGAGCCTGGCCCAAAAGGGATCCATTTACAACAAGTGGGACCAATCCCGCGAGAAGACCGTATGGTCAAGTGACTCAAAGCCCAGCTAAAAAGAGCCACATAAGGTTCAATTTCAGCGTGTTCGTTCTCGAGAGACCGCCACGGGGTCGATCGATTTGAAGATCTAGCATACCTTCGCCAGGAGGTTTCGCATTAAATGGCCAGGAGAATATACATAACTATTGACGCTAAATAGGAAAGATCCTACCTCCCTGGATAAGTCAGAACAATGACAACCCTGATTGCACTGCTCTTCTTTCCTTTGAAGGCGTTTTATTTCTGAAAAATTTGCGGCGTTTCTCGCGTTCATGCACGCTAATGGAAAATCAATTAAGGGTTAGGACCGACGCGTGCTATTGTGACATCTCTTTCAGCGTGTTTCTCGTATCTCATCATAGACCAATGGCAGCTCGTACGCTGAGTTTTGAGTTAATTCCAAATGAATAGCTCATAAGTCCAAATTTTCGGCGGTATCTACCTGAATGGTTCCATGGTAAACCATTTGTACAATTATTTCGCTGCGCATGTCATAAGCCAATCCCACTTGTGCGCTGGTAAACAACACGAGAAGCAGACTCAAGATGCGACTCATTCACATCTCCACTGGTGAGCAATGGGAAAGACATTTGAAAGACGTGAAAGCAGCTAGAAAGGCGGCCGATGCTAAAGGGAAGAAGCCTGCAATGCCCATTGGAAACATCGAAGGCAAGGTGAATGTCGTGTGCTACTTTCCGAATCAGCCTCAGGACGTTTGCAGGATCGCGGTTGGCAAGTACGAGCTAGAGCTACATCTGCAACACAAAAATATTGCCGTTATTCTGGACCGTTCGCATGAGGCTGCGATTCAATCTGGCGACCATATTTTGGTGCGATACGCCAATCTCACAGGACTCTACGACCGAATTTGGTCCACAACCACCAAAGAGTATCCTCCAACGGAGATCTTGATCCGGCGAGGTGCCAAACTGATTGAAATCAAGGGCCAGGGCAAGCCTGTCATTAGCGATGTCGACGTCGATGAGGTTGAGGCCGGCAAAGCGGTCGTACCCGGTATGGTGGAGCTTCAAAAGGAACTGACCGAGGGCGTCCAAGAGTCAGACTTTACATGGGGACCCAATGTTGTTGCTCGCAAAGGTACAAATTTCAATTCCACCTACAGAATGCTGCTGGAGCTGCTCGAGGATTTCTCTGAATCCACTTCAGGAATTGTCGTTGCCTGTACAGACTATTCTCAATTCGCGAAGAATTCCAGCACTAAGATCAGTATCTTCGCTTATGGTAGAGCAAAAGAGCCGTTTGTGGAGGGCGAGATCAGAAAAGGGGATATCATTGACGTGCTTGTTCGGCCCCAGCTGAACCCCTCAACCGGCGTAGCGTTCGGGAGTGTTCAGAGCGCTCCTTCCCTCGCGTCACCGGAAATGATTGAGATCTTTAACCAACATAAAAGGGCCCAGCCCGGCCCAGTTGCAGCTCCTGCAGCCCATTCAAACGCTGCTCTTGGGCCTTCAAAGGCTGAGCCAGAGTCTTCAAAACGTGCAGAGTCTCCACCATCTAAAAAAGAGATTTCGGGAGAAATCCATATCCAAGTGGAGAAGAGCGATGCAATGCCTTTGAGCTCCAACGGTTACCAGGCCGTAAATGCGCCTCGCGCAAGGCTCTCGGTATCCCGAGATCTCGACCAGCCGCCGGTGAAACGTGCAAGAAACGAGCAGAAACCACCTCTGTCCCAAGGAAGCATTCTGAGGAAGCTGAACCCGTTCGCGAATTGACTTCCCAGCAGTGGTCTGATTTTTAGAAGATGCGTTTAGATGCACTTAGCCTATAACTAGAGGACTTTTATATATTCAACTCCAAAGTGCCCTGGCTACTAGAGCATAGTAGCTAGACGGAGGCCTTGACTTGCTCTGCTAGCTCATTTGCCCGCGCTTTGTCTGCTGCGGTTTTCCCTAACACGGCAGATTTCAGTTCAGCAAAAGCTGGAGGGAACTCAAACGCTTTGAGAACTTTTGGGATTTGCTTTCCTCGCACTTTCAGACAGCCATCTCGCCCAGGCACAAAATTAAGCGCGTGATACACAACAACGGCGAGATGGAGCACTAGCGCAGGATCGGTAGAGGCCTGCAACTTCTTTTTCTGGCCGCCAATCAGAGGCTCGGCTGCCTTGGCCAGGTCGTCTTCCGACGGCTCCGTCAAGTAGTCGCTCTTGGCTTGGTCAATGTTGGCAGAGGGCAAACTGTTGCATTCCGAAACGTACTGCTGCCACTCGGAAAAGACAGGGGTCAGCAGCGGCTCTTGGAGAGTGAGCAGGCCGCGCAAGTAAACTGCGATCTTCAAATCAACCTGCTTCTGTGCCCGCTCTATGCTGGTCTGCACAACTTCGTTGGCAGCCTCAAAGTATTGCTGGCGAGTATTCTCATTGATGCGCCCGGCCATTTGCGCAGCAAGCTTTTCGGGCACATCATAGGTTTCCGCGAGTTTAGCGGCTGTGTCGCGGTTGCTTGGCGCCTTGCCGGCGAGCTTGGAAATAAGCTCTTTGGCTTTGTCGCCTGGGTTTACAGTCAAATCTTGCGCATCACGAGCACCCTTCTCAGCAGCTTCACCCGAGAGCCAGCTCTTGCATTTCGATTCGAAACCGGGGCGGACAAGGAACCGCGTGTATCCCGCAGAGTACTTCTGCGGAAGCTCCAGGGCCGGCAAAAGTCGATCGCCAAGCTCCAAATCGCCCCCAACGTCCAAAAATCCTCGGTCTTCTAGAAGCTGTTTGGCGTTCTTTTTGTGAGTCTCCACGTACTCCGTAGTTAGGACAAAGCCCGGAATGCACACCAGTTCATACTTGCGGGCGAATTTGGCCTGATCTTTTATTCCATTCGCTGCCAGGTCCTTTTCAGTCAGGTATCCATGCTTTTTCACCTCCTCAAGACTGCGCTCCCGCTGCTGCTGCACAAACACCTTTGGCGTGTACACCTCGGCGGTACGATCGATTGAACCAGGAACTATCCCTGCCAGCTGGTTGATGAGCACTCCACGAAGCACGTTGCTTGGTTCGACCTGTTCAAGTTGCGTCGGGGCCGTTGCCGCCTCCAAGGCATCGGCGAACTGCTTCTTGCGGGCCTCAAAACTCGTCTTGTCAACAACGACATGGTCGACATGAAGCACTGTATCTGACTGACTACAAAGCCAGTTGAGGAGCTTCATGGACATATGCTTTTGCTGGCAGTACTTTGCATCGTCTATCGGTTCTGCGGCCTCTTTTTCGAGTTCCGCTACCATGCTCTGAGCAAGCTGTTTAGGAAGAATCACCGAGTCAATGTAGATACCTTTGAGTTTCTCTGCATTTTCCTCCAGCACATCTTGCACTGCGTCCTTATCCACGTCCAAATCGACTGCAATGAGATCGGCAGTGGTTTGCTCCTTGCCCTCGTCAAGTGTCTGCAATACCTCTTTAGCAAGCTGCTGCGAGGTTACCAGCCCTGTGGATGTGACGTGGAGTTTCTGGCCAGCCTTCTCTTCCAGCTTTGACAGCGCATCAAGCACTATGGCTTTTGTGTCTGCGACTGAGAGCTCTAGTTTTGGAGCTCTTGACCACAGCATTTACTAAGGGATCTCGAGGTTGGAGTCGGGGTCGGTAGTGATAATACTGACTTCATATTGTGCTAGATCATCAAACTTGGTCAGTGCTCTACCAAATAATACTTAATCTATGTGGCTGATGAGGTTTTGATCGAGATTCCGATCGATCTGGTTCCATTGAGATTTTGTCTGATATGCATGCCAAATCTTATGTATACGATGACCGGGAAGCCAGGGGTAGCTGCACTGAGGGCTGAGAAAATCACATTGCCAAATATAAATAAAGAGTCGAACAAGAGAATTGTATATCTTGCGGAATCAAGAATTGAAAGGGAATATAAAATATGAAGAGAGCAGCACTCTAGCTCTGCCAGAAAGATATTTTTCGCTAGACCACGGCACTCAGTTGGTAATGTATCGGGTCAAGTGCCACATACCAGTATTCCAACTCCAACAGTCTCTGTCCAACAGCTCTGCTCCAGAGATTTAATTGCCACAACGGAGTTTCAGCAATCCAGCTTCAGCTGTCTTTCTCCGACAAGAACCAGGCAGCGCGCACGTACCACGGGTTAGGGCTTCCCAAACGGGACAACTAATTTAACTGCATATGCACGCGCGTTCTTCACATCGACCCCCATGGATACCTCCGCAGCTGGTGTCGACGCTGTGTTCAACGACCGGGTCCGTCGCTTCGCGGCCTTTTTGGATTCCGCCGATGAGCACACAGACTATAAAGAGGAAATCCGTAAGATGCTCCAAAAGGGAATCACTCGTCTGATTGTATCCCTGGACGAACTTCGAGAGTTTGACCGCAGAATGTGGGCCGGTGCCCTCGATAACCCCGCAGAGTTTTTGCCGCCGATGGACGAGGCCCTGAAGCAGGCTGCCCTGGCCATTCGCGATTACTCGGTCCACAAAGTGGACGACAACGACCTTTTCTTTGTAGGCTTTCGCGGTACGTTTGGCAACCACTTTGTCAACCCCAGGACCATCGACTCGTCCTACCTGAGCAAACTGGTTTGTGTTGAGGGTATTGTTACCAGATGTACCATTGTTCGCCCCAAAGTCTCTCGCTCAGTGCATTACAGTGAGAGGGCGGGCCAGTTTTTCGCTAGAGATTATCGAGACCAGACCACCAGCTTCGACCCGCTGCCTGCCAGTGCTGTGTACCCCACTGAGGACCCGAATCACAACCCCTTGATCATGGAGTATGGTCTGTCACGGTACAGAGACCACCAAACTATTTCCATCCAGGAGATGCCGGAGCGGGCTCCAGCTGGTCAGCTCCCCCGCGGTATTGACGTTATTATGGACGACGACATGGTCGACAAGGTCAAGCCCGGCGACCGCGTGCAGATTGTGGGTGTTTTCCGGTCGCTCGGCAGCGGTGTGCAAAACAAGTCGACCTTCCGCAATACTCTGTTGGCCAATAACGTGGTGCTGCTGTCGGCAAAGGGCATGGGTGTGATTGCACAAACGCAAATGACCGACGCAGATGTGCGTAACATCAACAAGATTTCCAAGCGTGAGGATGTGTTTGATTTGCTGGCCCGCTCGCTGGCACCTTCTATTTTTGGATTCACCGAAATCAAGAAAGCAGTGTTGCTGATGTTGCTGGGCGGTGTAGAAAAGAATCTCACTAACGGAGCACATATTCGTGGTGATATCAACGTGCTCATGGTAGGTGACCCATCAACTGCAAAATCGCAGATGCTCCGCTTTGTGCTAAACACTGCCGCTCTAGCTGTCGCAACCACGGGCCGCGGTTCCACTGGCGTTGGTTTGACGGCTGCCGTCACCACCGACAAGGACACCGGTGAGCGCCGTCTGGAGGCCGGTGCTATGGTCATGGCCGATCGCGGTGTTGTATGTATCGATGAGTTCGACAAGATGAGTGATGCTGATCGTGTGGCTATTCATGAGGTTATGGAACAGCAGACGGTCACGATCGCCAAGGCCGGCATTCACACCACATTGAATGCTCGCTGCTCTGTGATTGCGGCTGCCAATCCGGTGTATGGCCAGTACGACCCCCACAAGGACCCTCACCGCAACATTGCGCTGCCCGACTCACTGCTGTCGCGTTTTGACTTGCTTTTCGTGGTCACTGACGACGTCAATGATCAGCGCGACCGCTCCATCTCTGAGCACGTCCTGCGAATGCACCAATACATGCCCGACGGTCTACAGGAGGGAGTGCCACAGAAAGAGCCAAGGATGACCGGCTTGGCGGTTGGGTCCGAGGCCCCGCAGGATGCTGAAAGTGCTCCGGTATTTGAAAAGTACTCTGCCATGTTGCATGCTGGCATTGAGGTCACCGACGCGGGTGCTCCCGCCATTCTCACCATTCCCTTTATTCGTCGCTACATCCACTATGCCAAACAGCGAGTCAAGCCGGTATTGACGACTGAGGCAGCCAACTATATTGCCGGAACATACAGCACCTTGCGCAATGACCCACTTGCCCAGGGCAAACGACGGACTCAGCCTATTACTGCGCGTACGCTCGAGACGATGATTCGGTTGTCGTCTGCGCATGCTCGTGCCCGTCTCTCCTCCAAGGTCGAGGAAACGGATGCCATTGAGGCTGAGAAGATTCTCCGCTATGCACTCTTCCGCGACGTCACTATCCCCGGCCACAACAAGAGGCGGCGTATGCACAACCAAGAGGCTGAGGTTGAGGAAGAGGCGGAAGTCGATCTACAGAGCGACTCTGACAACGATCTTGAGGATGACCTGGCTCTGGAGGATGAGGAGGATGACCTGCTCGACGACGGCATTGACGAGGCCGAGCCGCCGACAGAGCCGGCCCAGCCTCGCGAGCAGCGATACACAGCTCGGCAGCAGGCGCTGCGGGCAGCAAGCAGCATCCCTACCGTTGAGGGCATTACAGCACCTCGTCTGCAGACGTTCATGGGCATGGCTGGCCAGGTGCTTGCCGACCCGTCTGTGTTCGAGGATGAGAGCATCACCATTCCCGTGCTCATCGACCTAGTCAATCGCAGGATGGCCACAGAGGATAGCTTCAACGAGACGGAGGCTCGTGCTGCATTGCAGCACATGAGCGATCAGAACAAGGTATTCATCCATGAGGACACCGATAAGCTGTACAAGATCTAGCGGTTGTACCCTTAATTTACTATTTTATTTCACATAGGCGGAGTGCTTCAAGTAGCTGATCGATCTGTTTTATCTTTTACTAACTTTGGCGTATCTCAGGCTGCCAAAGGCGAGAACACCAACGAACTTTGTGTCCAGCTGAAACAGAAATTAAAAAGCTTTTCCTTTCCTTTTTCTCTAACTCTTGATTTAGATTTTATTTTCACCATTAATAAGCTGAAATTTGACGTGGCTGATATAACCCTGATCTGGGGTTACGTACGCCCACACATGTTGGTGCCCGTAGCCGGAATCCAATCGGCGTCGCTTTGCAACCCCAAGGCGACGCTGCTGCGCCCTTATGGGCTGCCCTTTGTGTTTCTGTACCCTCTCTTTTGGTACTACTATACGTTCCATTATGAGGAGTACATTGGTGCTCCTGAATGGACGTTTGTCTTTCTGGGCTCGATTGTGAGTCTGCAGGCGTTGGCGTGGCTGATGCCGTTCTGGAACGTTAAGATCCGTGAGCGCTTCGAGACGGTGCCTGCAGCCGACGTGGCTTCAGCTTCGCTGGTACGGGTTCTCCCGGTGTCGAACGCTGGCGCCCCCGACATCTGCCGGATCGTGCGCGGCGACGACGGAATTGTTTCGTTTATGTTCCAAAAACGCCGGTACATTTACGAGCCCAAGAACAATACGTTCACACCGCCTTCTTTTGCGGTAGATGAGCAAGATGTCACTGTTGGAACTTTCCAGACCGCTAAAGGCCTTGACAAGACCCAGCTCGAGGGCCTCAAGCGTGTGTTCGGTGCCAACAAGTTCGACATTCCCGTGCCGACATTTTTGGAGCTGTGGAAGGAGCATGCCGTAGCACCCTTCTTTGTGTTTCAGATCTTCTGCGTTGGCTTGTGGCTGATCGACGACATGTGGTACTACTCGCTGTTTTCGCTGTTTATGCTGGTAGCTTTTGAGAGCACCGTAGTGTGGCAGCGCCGCAACACCATGGCCGAGTTCCGTGGCATGGGCATCAAGCCCTATGGCGTGCAGGTGTACCGCAGTGGCAAGTGGGCTGAGATCCAGAGCGATGAGCTACTTCCTGGCGACTTGGTGTCGATTGTTCGCACTCCTGAAGACAGTGGTCTTCCGTGCGACCTTCTCTTGCTGAGCGGTACTGCGATTGTCAATGAGGCCATGCTTTCTGGTGAGAGTACCCCGCTGCTCAAAGAATCCACTGAAACGCGGCCTCCTACCGCTCCGCTGGACCTGGAGGGTGTCGACAAGAACAGTCTGTTGAATGGTGGTACCAAGGCGCTGCAGGTCACCCCTGCGGCACATACGTCTATCCCCGCTCCTCCCGATGGCGGTGCGTTGGCGGTCGCTGTGCGCACTGGTTTCGAGACTTCGCAGGGCTCGCTTGTGCGCGTCATGATCTTTTCTACTGAACGAGTTGGTGCCGGCAACAAGGAGGCCTACTTTTTCATTCTGTTCTTGCTGGTGTTTGCCATTGCTGCCTCGTACTACGTATGGACACAGGGCGTGCGCGTGGGCCGCAAGCGCACCAAGCTGCTGCTGGACTGCGTTCTGATCATCACGTCGGTGGTGCCTCCGGAGCTGCCCATGGAGCTGACACTTGCCGTCAACACCTCGCTGGCCGCGCTCGGAAAATTCTACATTTACTGCACCGAGCCCTTCCGTATCCCGTTTGCCGGCCGCGTTGACGTGTGCTGCTTTGACAAGACCGGTACACTGACTGCCGAGAATCTGATTGTTGAGGGTGTTGCTGGTCTATCCGAGAAGCCTGAGCAACTATTGGAGATCTCTAAGATCCCGCTCTCGAGCTCGTTTGTGCTTGCTGCCGCGCACGCCTTGGTCCTGCTGGACGACGGCGAGGTCGTCGGCGACCCCATGGAGCAAACCACTATTGAGGGGTTGGAATGGGAGGTCTTGAAGGGCGACGTTGTGCGCAGCAAGGCCACTCCTGCCAACAAGCTCAAGATTCTTAAGCGTTTCCAGTTCTCCTCTGCTCTCAAGCGTTCTTCTTCGGTCGCTCGTGTTGGCGATAAGCTGCTCGTGGCCGTGAAAGGCGCTCCTGAAACTATCGAGAAGATGCTCGTGAAGGTTCCCGAGAACTACGAGGAAACCTACAAGCATTTCACTCGTAATGGTTCGCGTGTGCTGGCTTTTGCGTCCAAGACGCTGCCGGCATCGTCTGAGGCAACCCTCAGCAAGTACCCGCGTGAAAAGGCCGAAGCACAGTTGGAGTTTGCTGGTTTCTTGGTGTTCCACTGCCCCCTCAAGCCTGATGCTGTTGAGACCGTCAAGATGCTTAACGAGTCGTCGCACCGTGTGGTCATGATCACTGGCGACAACCCTCTGACGGCCGTCAAGGTGGCTGACGAAGTCGGCATTGTTGAGCGCCAGACCCTGGTTCTCGATATTCCCGAGCATGGTGGCGCCGAGCTGGCGTGGCAGAGTGTGGATGGCAGCAAGGAGATTGCGTGCGACCCGTCGCAGCCGCTGGAAATCTCGCTGTTTAACGACTATGATCTGTGCGTGACTGGCCATGCGCTCACTCGCCTGCAGGACCACAAGGACATCAGCCAGCTGATTCGTCACACGTGGGTCTACGCGCGTGTTTCGCCGGCCCAGAAGGAGTTTATTCTGACCACGCTCAAGAGCGCAGGTTACATGACGCTCATGTGTGGTGACGGCACCAACGATGTAGGTGCGCTGAAACAGGCGCATCTCGGCGTTGCTCTGCTGAATGGTACTGAGGAGAGTCTTAAGAAGCTGGCCGAAACTGCCCGTCAGGAGAACATCAAGAAGGTTTATGAGAAGCAAGTTGCGATGATGGCCAAATGGGGCGGCAAGCCCCCACCTGTGCCGCCGCTGATTGCCCATTTGTACCCACCTGGACCTGCCAACCCTCACTATATCAAGGCGATCGAGAAGCAGGGCGGCACCGTCGATGATGCCACTCGCAAGGAGATTGCTAGCCTGCAAACCAACCAGCAGCGTGTGGGCGGCTCCGAGCAGAAGGCTGCCGAGCTCGCCGATAAGCTTACCGAGATGTTGGGTGAAGACGAGAGCGAGGCACCGGCTCTTAAGCTGGGCGATGCGTCGGTGGCCGCGCCACTGACGTCCAAGCTCGCCAACGTTGCGGCGGTGACCAACATCATCCGCCAGGGCCGCTGCACGCTTGTGGCTACGATTCAGATGTACAAGATCCTGGCTCTCAACTGTTTGATTTCTGCCTACTCGCTGTCAGTGCTGTATCTTGCCGGCATTAAGTTCGGTGATGGTCAGTCCACTGTTTCTGGCCTGTTGCTGAGTATGTGTTTCATGTCGATTTCGCGAGCTCGTGCCGTGGACAAGCTGTCCAAGGAGCGGCCTCAGCCTGGTATCTTCAACTTTTACATCATGGGTTCGATTCTGGGTCAATTTGCCATCCATATCGTCACTCTGATCTACGTTACCGACCGTGTCTACTCGATCGAGCCCCGTGAGGATAATATCGATCTGGAGCGCAAGTTCGAGCCCTCGCTGCTCAACACCGCCATCTACCTGTTGCAGCTTGTCCAGCAGATCTCTACGTTTGCCGTCAACTACCAGGGTCGTCCCTTCCGTGAGGCCATCACTGAGAACAAGGGTATGTACTATGGTATTCTCGGCGTTGCGGGCCTGGCATTTGCTGGCGCCACTGAGTTTGTGCCTGAGCTTAATGAGGCCCTTGGCCTTGTCAAGATGTCCGATAGCTTCAAGTTCATGCTCACCACTATCATGGTGGTTGACTTTGGCGCCTGCTACGTCATCGAGTATGGCCTCAAGTATCTGTTTGCCGACTACAAGCCTAGTGACATCGCCTTGCACCTGCGTGAGCGCGACCACTATGTCCAGAAGTAGGATCACAAGCAGCACCACAAGTAGCGCAGAAATCTCCCACTTTTGTTGCTCTTGATTCTATGAGGTCTGTGCTTGAATAATTACATAGATATACATAGTCTTAAAAATAGAATGTGGATTACTTTGCTTTGAGTCGCGAAATTCTGGGCCCGCCAGTTAAAGGAATGAATATTTGGACGCTCCAGTGTTTCCTATTTAGGGATTGGGTTGAGAGGCTATACATACCTCAATTATGAAGACCAAGAAATAGAGTAGACGACAATATTAAAGCTGTCAAATGCGCGAGAGCTCTAGCGACTCTCTAGTTCCAGGTGTAGCTGAGGCCCACTAGTTGAAGTCCAAGTCCATTCAGCCGGTGTTCCCAGATTCGCCAGTCATCATGAAAAAGGGCGCCAAACGCAACAAAGGCGTTTCCGTACTGGAGCCTGGTTGGCAGGGCATTTTTGTGACATGTCCTCGGGGTCGTGAATCTAATTGCCGAGCCGAGATGAACGACGTTCTCGCGGAATATATCGAGCAAGAGGAGCTCAGCGAGGCCGACGATGAAGCTGAAGAAGCTGAAGAAGAACAAGGAGACATTGAAAGCCTTATCAGGCAGGAAGTTCAGGCTCTCGGTGACAAGAAAAAAACGTCCAAGGTGGATGGTCATCTTGTTGGCTGCGAATGCGTTGTGTTTATGCGAATCAAGCCTCCTGTGGATCCTGTCAAGCTCGTGCACCGGATCTGCCAGGACGCTAAAAACGGGCAGCAGCGCACTCGATATGCACAGCGACTTTCACCAGTGTCTCTATTAGTACCGGCTGGCCTGGATAATGTTGAGAAGTTTGCACCGATCATTGAAAAGGGTCTTCCTGGCGAGGGTTTGAAATTCGCGATTCGACCTACCATTCGTCAAAATACACAGGTTCCTCGCGACGAGCTTATCTCCAGCACTGCCAAGCTGGTTGACTTTAGGCACAAGGTTGATCTCAAGGGATTTGACCGGCTGATTCTTGTTGAGTGCTTCAAATCCGTGATGGGCGTATCGGTAGTGGAAGACTTTGAGGAGTTCAAGCGGTTCAACCTGTCACAGCTGGCAGGTATCGATCCTGGTAAACCTCAACAGGAAGCACAGGTCAAGACTGTAGAGGCCAAAGAAGCAGCCAAAGAAAACGCTGTCAAAGAAGACGCTGCCAATGAGGAGGATGTTGAGCGACCGGCCAAGAAAGCCCGGCTGGCCGAGCTCGATGTTCCTGAGCCTACAAAATGAACAGATGGTGTCCAAACAAAGTGAGCTCCTAGACGAGATCAACCTAATTAAAACCACTGGGTGTATTTGAAAACACGCGCTGCGAGAGACCTACGCCGGGTGAAATAGAAATGCTGGATAGAAGCAATTGATGGACCGAATACAACCAAGACTCCTACAAAAATCGGTTTGACATGTATTTCAAGTTATATCTGCAATAGGATATGGGCCAATTCAGCTACCAGGACCCTACACGACGTGCTACTTGTAGATACTGTGTAGGCTCCTCCCAGGCGAGCCAGTCGCTGCTATGAGTTGGCAAGAGACCCATACGGCCGACTTTCCATACGCCTGCAGCCATAGTCAACAAGGCACAGCCAATGTAGACTAGTTTTGTCCAGAAAATGTCGCGCTTTGTCTCCTTTGTTTCCAGAGCCTTGAACGTCTGCTGCACAGCGAAGATTTGGCCCAGTGGCGAAAGGAAGAACATATAGGCGGTCATAGTGATGGTCACCATTTCCAGCGAGTTGCCGCTCATCCATGACATGAACAGATTCATTGGCAGGCTTTTTGCCGGGGCCAGAGCGAGCTCCCAGGCTCTCTTGATTTTGAGGTTGGTTTCCTGACTCTTTTGTGACTTGGCAGGCTTTCGCTCGGCCTTGGTAAAGACAGCCGGTCGTGCAACCTTTAGGGGCTTGGCGGCCTGCGCAATTCCTTGAGCTTTACTGCGATCGCACAGCTCCGAATACCAATCCATGCTTAGTGGCACCGGCTGAGTGTGGACCTGACACGAGCCATTTTACAACTTTTGATATTTAAGGGTCGAACCATTTTTATTGTACTAGCAGAGGTGCGGAAGACCCGATACCAATTTTATCGGATACAAAAAATAGCCATAATTCACTGTCAATAAATATGAAAAAACGATGGTTGATGGCCGCTTATGCACAAACATCCACCGCCAAAACTGGCAACCGCGGCCACCGGCACTATTTATTTGTCCACGAAAACGCCGTTCGTTTCGGCTGTTAAGCGTGTGAAACGCAATCTCGATGTCATGCAACGCAAGCGGCTGGGCCGCTACATTGTAGTTCTTGGGCTGGGTAAAGCCATTCAGCGGACGCTGGCCGTCGCCATGGAGCTGCAGCAGCAGGGATATCGGCTGGATGTCCTTACCAAAACATTATACGCCATGGACGAGCACGCTGACGAGGATCTAGGTACCGTTGAAATGAAAAGACGGCCAGTAGGAGCAGTAGAGTTGCGGGTGTATGCCAAGAAGCTCTGATCCCCATTTAGTACCCCTTTAGTACCCCATGACAGGCACTGCTCGTAACTGCACGTCTAGGATTTGGATCAATAAGATAAATACATGCTATAGGCGATAGGTGCGCTCGCATTAGGATGAATACAGTCGCAGATGATTGCAGAATGGTGGATTGAGAGCGGCGACTGCAGACCGGCTGGCCGGCAGCGGTCTAGCGGATGGCCGGCCCGGTGTCACATTTTCCTGCCACGAGGCGGATCAAGACCCGGAGGACAGGCGAGGATTCGCTTTCTAGGCGCTCCTGCTGGCGATTTGGGTACTCGCTTCTGAGGGCTCACTGCCTTGAAAAGCACCAATGGCTTGATGGGCGACGAAAACACCGGGCTGGTTAGGTGGGTCATAGCATCGACCAACGCAGCCTGCAAGGCAGACGACTCGTTTTTCGTGGCCAGAAGTGCCACTGAAATCGCTCGTTGCTTCAGCTTGTGCAGTGTACTGTGCACGATCTGGATCAGTGCATAGTCCTGAGATGATGTTGGCTGAATCCGTTTCCAGGTGAGGTCCTGCACCAGTAGCTTGTTGGACAAGAAAATATACCAGGTCGTGCCAAGCATGCTAGAGCGCGTACTATAAAGCAGGTGTTCGAGCACCTGTGCTAGCGCGTGCAACAGCGCGCAGCGGTTCGAAGCGTGGTTGTGACCAAAATGCGCCGGGCCCAGCCGGAACGCCTGAAGTTCGGGCGCCCGAGTGTATGTTCCCGCAACGGCCTCTTTGCCACAGCCATCACTGCCACAAACCGCGTGGCTGGCGAGATATATCGAATTTCGTGGATTTGACGGCTCGTGCAGTGGGTGGTCGAGCATAAACAACAAACCTCAACCTCGACGTGCATATAGCTGCAGCTCCTGCAGGACCCGCTCCCGGCGGACCCGGGGGGTCCGGCTCACCCAAAAACCGGGCGGGTTTATGTGGATGGCACTCAATTGGTTTTGCTCAGCTTTTTTGTCGTTGATATTTCGAGTCCTCTGGCAATTGCTATTTAGCACCGCGGTCGGTCCCCACAGTTATACTGTTTCAGGATGCAGCCTTGTCAGCTTCTCCGAATCAGGTGGCCCCGGATCTATAATTAACAGAAAATAACAAAATAAAGGCTTCAAGCTTTTGGAGGAGATATTGAGATAAATTAGTCTATGGTGGTCTGTACGGTTGATGCTACTCATCTGGCAGCTCTTCGGGCGGCTCAGGCATGCTCTGAAACTACATGCGTCCTCTGGCCAACCGGCGAATGAACTCAAGCTCTTGAGCCAGTTTGCCAGACACTTTGCCAGCATTTGCCTCGACAATGCGAATCGCCTGTGAATAGTTTCGCAAGTAGTATTGCCGCTCAGCTGCCGACTTGATGCGAGTGAGATCCATCTTACCGTTGGTAGGCATATCCAGTGGGCCGTCAAAGTAGTTATGGGTTTGAAACACAGGTCCGCTCTGGCGATAGCTATTGAGCTGGGCTTCAAAAGCTTCCTCGGACTGGCCCTTGCGCTGCTTGACTTTACCAGACGTATTTTGTGCGCTCAAAGGGCTCTTGGCGGCTGCGGTGGAGAAGCTGACCTTGACCGTCTCCAAATAAACCTCTTGACAATCCTCATCGGTCACTCCATTCTCGTGAATGAGCACGGCAAAGTCCACAACGTCGCCAAGGGCAATCATGGGAGCATGCCAAGTGCCAGCTCCATAGGTCACTGCTTGATCTCCCTTGACAGTGAAGGCCTTCAGGCCCGACAGCTCGGGCAGACCATCGGAAGCAGTGGGAGCAACAATGACCATGTATGCAATGTCCTTTTTGTCCCGGCCCATGGGCACAAACGTCTGGGTGGAAAACGGGTGACGCTCGAGCACCTTACTAGTGTAGACCTGCGAGTCTCCAGAATCTCCAGCAATCAAATGGTTCGGCGGACTGCATCGGAACATGTTCCAGTTTGCAATAGCCCGCTCGCCGCTCGGAGCGAGGTCGTAATTGTTGACGATCGGAGACACTTTGAATAGTTTTGTCGCGGTGCCGTAATTTGCGCTTGTGGACTGCACTTTGGCCAGCTGGTGAGCCGATGAGATCACACCGCCAAAGGGAGCAAATTCCTCGGGGGAAATCGGCGTCGCCGTGATTTCGTGGTTGGTTTTGAGCGTTGCCAGTACCATCGGGAGTCTCCGGTGATAAGTCTAGTGACTAGCTAATCAGTACTGCAGTGTAGTTTTGATCAGTACTGCTAATCAGTTTTGGGACTAGGTCAATTGGAGCACTACTAAGGAGCCTTTCTAACCAGCACTTACTATAACTCCTCCTGAAACCACTTTCAAGTCAGCAGGATGACTTGGGCTCAGAAAGAAATCCGCTTATCGCCGCGCAAGCAAGGCTGCTATCTCATTGACGATGAAATTCTTCGAGAATTGCCCGAGCTGCGCAAATATAAAATTGGTATGCTGAATCTTTTCATCAAGCACAGCTCGGCCGGCCTAACTTTGAACGAGAACTACGATCCTGATGTGCGCACCGACATGGGCAATGCACTAGCTCGCATTGCTCCTGAGGGCGACATGTACATCCACAATGATGAAGGCCCCGATGATATGCCCGCGCATATCCGCAGCACTTTGGTCGGAGCCTCGGTCAATATTCCGATCCGCAATGGCAGTCTATGCACCGGCACTTGGCAGGGCATTTGGCTATGCGAGTTCCGCAAGTACAAGCACACTCGCACGATTGTAGCCACGATCCAGGGCGAGACTAGCTAATGTAGGTGAACATTGTACATATTGTATATACGACGTTAAAATTCCAGCATTGTTGAATTGTTTTTGAACTTGCTATCGATGCGTTGTGATGCATTGCGGTTGCGGCTTGCTTCTACTGCAGAGGTTGTGGTTGCTGTGTTTGCTGGGAGACATGGCCATGTGACAGAGTGCTTTTGGGCCTTAGTTAGCGCTAGTTCTAGATAATTGGAGATAGTCAGAAAGAGCCTTGTATTTACTCGTAGAAAGTAAGATTTTGAGAAGAATTAGAGCAAAAAATGAAAATGTGCGAAAGAGTGGAGAAGAAATCTGAAAAGAAAACAAAGAGGATGATGGGGTGCATCGTGAAGTCGCACGATAGTCATCTACCCTAATGAGGCTTGACGAACTCCCCGTAGAGATTCTACTCCAAGTTTACGAACAAGGCGGTACCGAACTGCTTTCGTCGGGCCTTCCATTGACCTGTAAACGGCTGAGGGCAATTAGTTTCGACAGCCAGCTGTGGAACGATCTTCTGACGGACATCTTTAACCAATGTTGCTATACGGATGAGCGGATCATCACCATCACCAGTTTCCGGGAGTTCTTCTACGAGCAGAAACGAATTGATCGTAAAGTCGCTCGAGCCTTGAATGCTCTTGTTTATGGCCCCGGTACCGACTGCGAGGGCTGGGTTGTCAAGGTCATTCCTCATCGACTAAGAGCAACTGTGGAGCTCGAAAAAGTGGTTGCAAACCCCCCGACAATCGCCCACTACAATTGGGCAAGTTGGCTGTTGGAAGCGATCTTTCGCACCGAAGGTATCTACCGATTGCTGGACCTTTCCACCGACCGAGACTTTGGCAACTCGCCCATCAAGAACCCTTTGAAGCATCTGGAAGCTTTGCTGTTCCTCCGGCTGGGCCAACGGCCAACGGCTTATATCAATGCCTTGAGCTGCGACTGGCGAGACCGCCTTGGTGAGGATTCGGTGGACGTTCAGCTGCCGGTACTGATCGAGAAAGTCCAGGAACTCGGCAAGACCATCAACTCCAAAAAGGACTTCTTCTCCACTCTCTTGAAAAGCGCAGTATTTGTGCATGTCGCCAACCAGATCTGGGACGGCGAAGAAACTAGACTGGTCACTTTCCCTATGGCCACCTTCTGCTGTGTGACCAAGAGCCCCACTGAAATCCTGTTCGTTGACTTCAGTAGAGATGGCAAGCTACGGACTCCTCAAGATATCCGCGACCGGCTCGCAGTGACAAACACGCCACCCGAGGCCGTTAAATATGGCATTTCATTCTACGATCTGCTGGCCACCGTTTATGTCTGGCATACACGGCCATCAGCAAATCGGCAGACAATTCTGGAATTGATTGAGCATGCCGCATTGCAAGTGAACATGCGCAAGCAGAAGCAGTTTCCTGGTCTTTATTTAAACCTTGTCAAGCGCATCATCCAAAAGAACATTGCCGACGTCGATATTAATCCGCCGGTACCCCTTTCTCGCCAGGTTACTGGCAACAATCTGCTGCCGGGTATGGTTGTCTCGCTGGTGGAAATGGGGCCTGATCAAGCCGTCATTCTAGAGGTGTTTCCGGACTCGTGCACGGTTCTTCGCGGCAGCAAGATCGACTCGGTGCTGTCCTCCCGAATTGTGCCTGGATACGACGGGCCCTTGACGACTGTCGCGGGGCTAGTAGTGCCTGAAATCGATGTGGATCTGGGGATTCTTGGTGAGTATTTTATCAGCTACGACGCTGCTGCCAAGAAATTTATCCAGTTGCCGTGACTTGACCCCTCTTGGCCTCGACCTTACACTCTTACTATATAACGAATAACGATAAACACCCACCAGCATCCGCTCACAAACGCCCGTTTGGCCAGGATCAAAGACAAAATGGATCAGAATTAAAATACGATTAAATACAATAAATACAATGCTTTTTATGGGCCCCTTTGCGGCCGACGGAAACGGAAATTACAGGTTCTTAGGCTGTTGGTGTCAAGCCCGAGGAGTCACTGGTCGGCTGCAAGGAGGAGTGGGAAGAGTGGGACGGGCCAAACGCGAGTGCACTCGAACAACAGTAATATTCTCCGACTTGATGATCTCGCAAACGGAAGGCATTTCGGTGGCCAGTAGCGTTAATGCGTTGGAGAGCTCCGTAAAGCTCAGGCGGGTCCGTAGACTGCTACCCACCTTGTTGATGATCTCTTGCAGAGAGTAGGTGCTGCGAGACGTGGCCAGCGACGCGAGAATCGAGGAAATGGCCGGGAATTGAGCCTGAAGAAACTTTGTTTCCTGTTCGCGGCGCATGGCAGGTTCGTTGATGGCCTTTTTAGCCGCCTCTTTGGCTCGGATTCGCTCAAGCAGACTGCCCTCCTTCTTGGCAGGTACGGCGCTTTTGAGCGTCCGCTTGATCACACGGCTGGCTTTCGGGCGAAGCGCATTGGGGATCACATTCGGCATCACCGGTAGAACCTTAGGAGCTAGTTCAGACACAGGAGTCGCAGGGGGACTGGGAGGAAGGGGCATAGGAAGATGCGTCGCGACCTGCCGCTCAGGAATGGCAATCTCTTTCGGTTTCGCCAGCAAAGCCTGAAACTTCAGGCGACGCTGGGCCGCGGCTTGAGGAAGCCCAGTAGCAGAAACAAGATATCCCCGACCAATGGCTTCGAGCACATACGCTTCAGGCCAAACCGCTTGGATGGCATAGAAATCTTCAAGAGAGAACCGAATGCCCGTTGAAAGCACGCGCTTGCACAGCTCAGAGAATTGCAGTGGCCGCACCGAAGTGCTGTAATGGAATAGCAGAACCGATTCAATAGCCTGGAAAGTTTCGTTCAAGGACATGCAAAAGTGGAACGGGAGTTGGTGTAAGATATTCGAGCGCGTCGCGTGGGAGAATCTGCAGGTTAATTGAATGGACGCGTCAGCGGCAAGGGTTGGTTGCTGGGGGTCTGATCAAGCGCGGTCAATGCTTCGCTGACATCAGCACACCCGTTTCCCGTTTCCCGTTTCCCGTCTCGAACATTGCGTACATAAGCAGCAGTCCCGTTAGGGTTTGCGGTGAAAATTCCAGGTCACGTGTAATGCTTAATTCCGGTGGGCAGCGCCGATGATGCCCGTGAAAAAGTGTGTGGCGAATGTGGCAAATTTCACTGGGACATATCATCAATGTGGCGAAGATGCTCTAGAGTAAAATTCGCATCCCGGGGAAATGTTATAGTTTAGGCGAAAAGCAAGGGGAGCCTTACTGACGACGAGCATAGCAATATACAAGCCGAGACGATTATAAGAAGTCGCTAAGGCAGCCCAAACCAGGCCAATCAAGCCAACAAAGGCAACTTATTTAATGAATCGAGCTATGCTAACCGATACTTTGTATTTTGACTGCTGCGACCAGCTTCTCTCTGATTCGACACATTTCTCTCCCGGCCTTATATAACGGGCGTGAAATTTCTCTCTCCCAACTGTACATACAAAAATGCTCGCAGCTCGTTTTGCTCGTGCAGCGGCCAAGCGTGCCCCGCTTCGCATGGCTGCGCCTACTTTCCAGCAGGCCCGTTTCAACTCCAACAAGGTCCAGGGTACCGTCATTGGTATCGATCTTGGTACCACTAACTCGGCTGTGGCCGTTATGGAGGGCAAGACCCCCAAGGTGATTGAGAACTCCGAGGGTGCTCGCACCACCCCCTCCGTTGTGGCGTTCACCAAGGAGGGTGAGCGTCTGGTCGGTGTTCCCGCTAAGCGTCAGGCGGTTGTCAACCCTGAGAACACTCTTTTCGCTACCAAGCGTCTGATTGGTCGCCGCTTCGAGGACCCCGAGGTCCAGAAGGATATCAAGGAGGTTCCTTACAAGATCGTCAAGCACTCTAACGGCGACGCTTGGGTTGAGGCCCAGGGCGAGAGCTACTCGCCTGCCCAGATCGGTGGTTTTGTCCTCAACAAGATGAAGGAGACCGCTGATGCTTACCTTGGCAAGCCCGCCAAGAACGCTGTTGTTACTGTTCCTGCTTACTTTAATGATTCGCAGCGTCAGGCCACCAAGGATGCTGGCCAGATTGTTGGCCTGAACGTTCTGCGTGTGGTCAACGAGCCTACCGCCGCCGCTCTGGCTTACGGCCTGGAGAAGGACGACGACAAGGTCATTGCTGTGTTTGACCTTGGTGGTGGTACCTTTGATATCTCTATTCTGGAGATCCAGAAGGGTGTCTTTGAGGTTAAGTCTACCAACGGTGACACTCACTTGGGTGGTGAGGACTTTGACATTGCCCTTGTCCGCGACATTGTTGCCAAGTTCAAGAAGGACTCTGGCATTGACCTGAGCGGCGACCGCATGGCCGTGCAGCGTATCCGTGAGGCCGCTGAGAAGGCCAAGGTCGAGCTGTCGTCTTCTACCAAGACCGACATCAACCTGCCCTTCATCACTGCCGATGCTTCGGGCCCCAAGCACATCAACGAGAGCATCTCGCGCGCCCAGTTCGAGAAGCTGGTTGAGCCCCTGGTCAAGCGCTCGATTGAGCCCGTCAAGGCCGCTCTCAAGGATGCTGGCCTCAGCCCCTCGGGCGTCAACGAGGTCATTCTGGTCGGTGGTCAGACCCGTATGCCCAAGGTTGTTGAGACCGTCAAGTCGCTGTTCGGCAAGAACCCCAACCACAGTGTCAACCCCGACGAGGCTGTTGCCATTGGTGCTGCCATTCAGGGTGCCGTTCTCTCCGGCGAGGTTCAGGACGTTCTGTTGCTGGATGTCACTCCTCTGTCGCTCGGTATCGAGACCCTCGGTGGTGTGTTCACCCGTCTGATCAACCGCAACACCACTATCCCCACCCGCAAGTCGCAGGTGTTTTCCACTGCTGCCACGGGCCAGACCTCGGTCGAGATCCGCGTGTACCAGGGCGAGCGTGAACTGGTGCGTGACAACAAGCTGATTGGCAACTTCAACCTGGGTGGCATTCCCCCTGCTCCCAAGGGTGTTCCTCAGATTGAGGTCACCTTCGACATTGACGCCGACGGAATCATCAACGTTTCCGCCAGCGACAAGGCCACCAACAAGGATGCCAGCATCACTGTTGCCGGCTCCTCTGGTCTGTCCGACTCTGAGATCGAGAAGATGGTCAAGGACGCCGAGAAGTTCGCTGACCAGGACAAGGCCCGTCGCGAGATGATCGACGCCGCCAACCGCTCGGACTCTGCTGCCAACGACATTGAGAACTCGCTCAACGAGTACCGCTCGCAGCTGGATGAGGCCGACGCCAAGTCTCTCGAGACCCTCATCACCGAGCTGCGCGAGCTGGTTGTCCGCGCCCAGGCCGGCGAGGAGGTCGACAAGGAGGCTCTCCGCGTCAAGACCGACGAGCTGCAGAACAAGTCGCTCGAGGTCTTTAAGAAGGTCTACGAGAACAAGGCCAAGGAGGACAAGGAGGACAAGAAGGAGTAAATGTATATAGTCTAGATCTCCGCCCTGAGCGTACCCTTTCCTATGTCGTCACTCTGCCCTTACCGCGGATGCAAACAAGCCCTTGCCCTACGGCTTTTTAGGGAGGCTTTTAAATTTTGTTTTTTATTTTTTATTTGCGAGCTGATTTTATCCGTGTTGCTCCAAAAATTGCAGAGCTAAACCTCAGAAAATAAGGATGACATGGACAATGAACTCTGCGCACTCCTCAGAATTATCACAGTTATGTATAGTCTTCTCGATTTTGTGAGAATTCCAGAGGGAGTTTCACAGAAAAAAAAAGTAATATCAACCTTCCAAAATCTATACCTCGTTTAGCTTCATAAATCCGTACGACTGCTCGTCGCAGTCGGGAACCGAGCTTTCAGCTCACCGAGTCTAAAAATCGAAGTTATTCTTTTATTTGTTTTGTTTGTGGTGAGGGACGTTTCTGGGCAGGGTAATCCATCCTCGTTAACTCCGAAAAAGCTGGCGCGCTGACTTGCATGCATATTGACGAGCATGTTGCAGACCGACTGAAAATTGTTCAATCGAGGTTGGTAGCGCTCAATGAGACAGTTGCCGACCTAGCTATCGTCAACAATGCTGCGCAGGCTACCACCAACAACATTGCGAGGTTCTTGTTTGGTCTCCATATCAATTCGCATACAGGAGTTTTTCCCGCCGCGCCGGCATCTGCACGCCCCGACACAGCACCATTGAGGCCACCCTCGCAGATCAATCGGCCCAAATCGCGAGGCGCCCGTATAATCTTGCCCACCGGAGGCGGTCGCGCCGACCGCTGCACGGGCCCGCATGACGAGCGCATGCCACATGCAGCCAAACAAAAGTTTCAGATGGCTATGCTACGACACATCACGGCCATGCCGGCGTCTTATACACCATGTAAAGATACCCATGAGGCGCTGGCACGCTTCCAGTCTCGCTCGCGGCTATATCGGCCGACTCCTCTCCGAAGGCGCAAATTACCTTCAAGGAGATAGCATCCTCATGGAGATAGCATTCTCAAGGAGATGAGTAGAACCTTAACTGTGCGACAGGAAACCTTGTTTAGACGGTGATATACAGAGTAATTTACTGGTCTAATTTCTCTCCTGAATGTCCGCGATGATTTGGCTTTGTTTATTGGCCAGTGCACACGCTCTCATTAACGAAGTTACTTTGGATGGCATCAACCGTACGCTCACTGTGAATGCTGCTAACCAGGCCGCCCAGCGTCTCGGCATTGATACCGTCAAGCAGCACACGGGATACATGGATGTTGGCCCTGACCACGAGGATAAGTTGTTTTTCTGGATGTTTGAGAGTAGAGGCAACCCCAGCACAGACCCTCTGATTGTGTGGCTGAACGGCGGTCCTGGCTGCTCGTCCATGGAGGGTCTATTTGTTGAAAATGGTCCTTCAACCTTGAACAGTAACCTGCAGCCTGTTCACAATCCTTACTCTTGGAACACCCATGCCAACGTCCTGTATCTGGATCAGCCAGCTGGCACAGGTCTCAGCATCAACGGCGAGCGAAACCCCGTCACGACCACTGCTCAGGCATCCACAGAGTTCTCAGACTTTCTAAAGCTTTTCTACCAGCAGTTCCCCGAATACAAGCACTTGGATTTTCACATTGCTGGTGAAAGCTACGCTGGCCACTATGTTCCTCATTTCGCAGCAGACATCATGGCTGCGCCAGTGACGGAGCGCATAGTCAACGTCTCCAGTATCTTTTACGGGAACGGTCTAACTGATCCCTACAACCAGTATCAGGCATACGTCCCTATGGCTTGCGGCCAAGGAGGTTACCAGTCGGTTCTTAGTACAGGCACCTGCAACCAGATGCGGGCTGCGCAACAGCCCTGTCTGAACCAGATCAGACAGTGTATCAGTTCTAACAACGGTCAAACGTGTACGAATGCCTTCACTTACTGCAACAACTACTTGATTGGGCCCTATCAAACGACCACTGGGCTCAATGTCTATGATATCCGCGGACCATGCCCTCAGTCGGGTGCGGACTGCTATCCTCAAGAAACATACATGACCAACTATTTGAACCAAGCCAATGTGCAATCTGCGCTAGGAGCCCAGCAGCGGCGCTACGATTCTTGCTCTACACCTGTATACAATAGCATGGAAGGCGACTGGATGATTCCCAACTACGACAAGGTGACCCAATTGCTGAATGCCAATGTTCCTGTCCTAGTATACGCAGGTGACAAGGACTTTATTGTAAACTGGGTGGGCGGAAATATGTGGACGCAGAAATTGCAGTGGAATGGTGCCCAAGGCTTCCAAGCCGCACAAATGCAACCTTGGAATGTTGGAGGCACGCAGGCCGGCGAGGTCCGTACTTCGGGTGCCCTCACCTTCCTGCGAGTTTACAATGCAGGACACATGGTTCCCTTGGACCAGCCGGCACATTCTCTGGATATGGTCAGTCGCTGGATCACCGGCAAGTCTTTTACAAAGTAATGCTCTTGACATTGTTGACCATAGAAGCAATATACTATACTTGAATTAAGCTATTCTTTTGCATCGCCGAGACTTTCGGAAACCGTTAGTGCAGCAGGGTTTCAGAAATGGCCGTTTCGATCATAGCCATATTCATCTGCTATAGCTAAAGCTACATCCATTAGCGAACTATCGAGGAATTAGAGAAACCGATGATCCAACCGAATACAGGAATTGCCGCTCAATAACTGAATCAAGCGCTAGCGGCCCAGCTGCAACGCTAAACACACCCGTGACATCGTCGGCCCTGCCGGTGGGAAACGGCCGGACCGTCAAGACCAAACTGGCCTGGTGCAATATTGACGTGAGGAACCATTGGTATTCCTTGGAGACAGGCAGTGGAGACTCTACAGAGCCCGAAACAGTAAGAGCAATCACCACGCGTGCATGAGACGCAATCTCATAAACCAGAGTCATCAGCTGTTTGGCAGTGCACATGCCTGTCGAGAGCAGCAGCTCTGGATGATCCAACACAACAGTATCTGATTTAACTTGCCTTATTTTCGCAGCCATAGCCACTAAATCAGGCTTTGCAAAGCCCGCTGCCTCGGGTAGAAACAGATCCGAGCTCAAATCAATTAACGGCCCCGACTTGCGAGAACTGCGGGTCCACGAGACCAAAGGAGCATCAATGCTGGATAGCAGCCAGTTACAATTCACCTCTGGTGTATCGGTTACTATAGTGATAGTCCTCTCGGGGCCTAATAAAGGACCGGATTTGTAGTATTCCAGCTCCGCCAGCGACAGCATGGGTAGGGGATTTTTCAGCGAGGGGTGTTAGGCTCTCAAGTCGCCGAATTCCATTCCACCCCTGCCCGGTCCCTTACCTCCACCCTTGCCCCACGCTACCTTGAAATTTCCTGGCTTGCCGATTCTTTAGACCATCCACAAAATGTCTGTTCAACTTCCCCCCCTCCCCGCCGACTGGGCTTCGAGCGGCAACTTCAAGGCTGTCAGTGCTTTCACTGACCCTGTTAAGCGTACTGCCGAGCCTGTCGGTCCCTCTTTCCTGGCTCATGCCCGTCGTACTTTGCGCGGCCGCACTTGGTCTGAAGATGAGAAGCTTGAGGCTGAGCGCAACGTCAAGCAGGTCGAGGATAACGATGACGACTACGAGAGCGAGCCTGAGGATCCTGAGATGCTGCGCCACGACCCCAAGGACTGGAAGTCGCAGGATCAGTATGCCGTACTTGGACTGTCGAATCTTCGCTGGAAGGCCGACGAAGAGCAGCTGCGAAAGGCTCACCGCCGCAAGGTGCTCAAGCATCACCCTGATAAGAAGGCTGCCGAGGGTGCTGGTGATGAGGATGGCTTTTTCAAGTGCATCCAGAAGTCGTTCGAGACCTTGATTGACCCCACCAAGCGTCGTCAATGGGATAGTGTTGACCCCAAAGCTAATGTTGCTCCTAACAAGAAGGCTACTGACTTCTTTGACAAGTACGGTAAGACTTTTGAGGCCGAGGGCCGCTTCTCGACCAAACAGCCTGTGCCTCAGCTGGGCGACATCAACACCCCCAAGCCCGAGGTGGATGCTTTCTACGCTTTTTGGTTCCACTTTGACTCGTGGCGCACTTTCGAGTGGCTGGATGAGGATGTTCCCGATGATTCGTCCAACCGCGACAACAAGCGGTACATTGAGAAGAAGAACAAGGCCGCGCGTACCAAGCACAAGAAGGACGACAACCAGCGTCTGAGCAAGCTTGTGGATGCGGCCTTGAATGAGGACCCCCGCATCAAGCTGTTCAAGGAGGCCGAGAAGAAGGCCAAGGCGCAGCGCAAGTGGGACCGGGAGGCCGGCTCGCGCGAGGCTGCCGAGGCTGCTGCCAAGGCTAAGGCTGAGGCCGAAGAGAAGGCCAAGGCAGACGCTGCCAACGCCAAGGACGCCAAGGAGAACGCCAAAAAGGCCAAGGAGGCTGCCAAGAGTGCTAAGAAGAAGAATAAGCGTGTTGTTCGTGCGGCTCTGAAGGAGGTCAACTACCTGCAGCCTGAGGGCAGTACCGCTTCTGCCAGCGACATTGCCAACATGGACGCGGATGTCGACACTCTGTTGGAGAAGCTGGATGATCTGCAGCTTGGCGAGTACGCTCAGAAGCTGGCCAAGCCTACCCCTGAGACTGTTAAGGAGACTTTCGAGGCTGGTGTCAAGTCCACCGGCATCAATGCCCGCTACTTCAAGTAGATTTAGCTAGTGGCTCCCGTGGCTCTACTGGATCTACTAGACTGGTTCTAACAGCCGGCTCTACAGCTCCAGGCTGACTATATTGATCTAGATAACAGTAGACTAGTGACTGGCTCGGCCAACTATAGACAAAGACCGGATGCATGTACTGGATCCGGACCCAACTGGAACTCGAAAAAGACAAATTCTGTCCCCAAAGCATACTCCTGTACTCCCACAACTGTGCTCAATAGCTCAGCCAAAATAGCTCGAGTAGCCTCAACATAATATATAACCTAGGACTATATCCAAAACTATGGTTCCGGCAGCAGCTGGGATGTTCCGAACGAGGGCATGGTCCAGGGTAGGGTCGGAAGCAGGGTCAGCCAGAAGACAATGCGGCCCTTGACCGGCCCGCCAAAGGACACGGAATTCGTGCCGCTCTCCGAGTACCTGGCATCGGCACCATCTACATTCGCTCTAGAAGAGAGCCCTGTATTATATTTGAAGTGCGAAGGAGTTCTCTCTGGCGTTGCAACGGGCCCTTCGTCCATCTGGATTGCCTCGGACGCAATACACTTTTGGCCATTGGCCAACGCATCCTTCAAGGGCTTTGCCATTGGCTATGCACAGTTAGTTCTCCATGCTATTCAGACCGATCCAGCCGCGGTTTACCTCCAGATCGATCCGCCATCTACCTCCTTTACGCACACAGAGCCAAGTGAGCCCGCCGAGCCCGCCGAGCTTTCCGCGAGCCTGTGGATCAAACCAGATATGCCCGTGGGCCAGGTCTATCATGCTATTAGTGCTTGTAAAGAGCTGATGCCATTAGGCGAGGAGGACGAATCGTTTGGTGGAACATACATAGATGATGGCGAGCTGATGGACCTGGAGTCCGGCGAGGGCGACGACGAGGTTGCCGGTGACGTTGGGGAACCGGGAACTGCGGCTGCAGCCGTCGAGTTCAACGGAGTGCTGGGAAAAAGCCGTCGCCGTGACGAAGAAGACGACCGCACCTCTAAATATTCAAGGCAGTAAGTGGCTGTCTATACAAACATTTGATACAGTGGCCGTTGAGCCTCTGGGGCTGGACTATCATGACAGCCTAACTAGTTGGCTACAGCTACGTTACAGTGTATAAGCTGGCACAAACAGCAACAGAAACGGCTGCAGAATCTCTGGATGACAAGACGTTGCCAGGACGTCACTAGGAAGCGCTCGGACGTAAATACGGTCCAGGCACGTTATGGACGCGACTACTCAGTAGTCACTAATGTTAGTCGAATTAGTCTAGTGGGTATCTGATCGCAGTATCAGCCATCTATTGACGCTGCAGGTAAACTTAAAAGGCTCGCTCGGGACCTCGGTAGGGGACAAAAAGGTGGAGAAGAGAAGCAATTACAGGCTGAGACAGTGAGCTGCGGGCCGAAACAAAAGCCACTGAGTCCGAGGAGTCAAGAGTTTGAGTCTGATTAGCAGGCTCAGGCAGCCTACTGAGCCAGCTTATCGGCGAGTTCCGCTAGTTTGCGCTCGTACTCGCGATCTTGCGTCGCGCGATGCACGCTATCTCTTCTTGCGAGTGCGTTGCTTTCCTCAACGTCATGTGGCGATGGCGGTAGCGACTCGTTCGCCAGGTCGGCCTTGCGGGCCTCGTCGAATGTCGAGATTGCGCCCTTGACGCCCGCAGAGCCCAGCATCAGCGTGCCCTTGGGCAGCTGCTGGCCCGAAGCGGTCTTGAACTCGGAAATCGACTCGGACTCCTCGCGCAAAACAGTAAACATCCGCGAAATGCGACCAATGGCAAGGATCTTGTTGCGGAACTTTTTGACCTTTTCATCCTCGGGGTCCAAGGGGGCCCGCTGAGAGGCAGCTTTGGCACCGGTAGAAGCCGCTGGCCGTGGAATCGATGTAGACGCTAGAATCCGCTGGCTGTGCTGCGGATCGCTGGTCTGCGTGAGCTCCTCCTTGGAGCAGGTGTTGAGAATCGCCATCAGCATCTCAGAGATCTTCTCGCCTACAAACGGCAGCGACCATGTGAACACGTCCATGAAGTTCGGCAGCCAGTAGGGGTGCGGCGAGCAATTGAACTGCCGGATGTTCAGCGTGTTAGCACTGTATTTCAGCACCGCGGCCTTGTTGTTGTAGGCGTCGAGGTAGTTGGGGGCGCTGAAAATTGTCATGACGGTGGGAAAGCCTTCCTTGGACTTGCGGTAGGTGCGATAGCCCGCATCTTGCGCCTCGTGGGCGCGAATCACCGACAACAGCTTGTTGCGGTCCAAAAACGCGCATGTGGCGGCGTAGGTAAAGAAATACGAACATCCACGCATGTTATTGTGCACAAATTGGCTGGCAGAAACCGTATCAGGCTCTTGGCCGAAATCTTCGTGCGGGTCAGCCCACAGCATGTCGCACATGATGCCCCGCGTGGGAGGCTCGCGGAAACGATCAATGTTCTCAACGTCCTTGAGAGTGCGCAGGTCCGGACTCAGTCCGCCATGCACGCAGAAAAACTGCTTGTTGAGGACTGCCGCCAGCGGCAGCGCATCAAACGACCGCATGCAGGCGTCGTACACCACCTTGGAGTATTTGTGCTCGCATTCTTTGCGGAAGGTAAAGTAGTTTGTGAGGTGCCGGCATTCATGGTTACCCCGCAACAAGAAAATATGGTCTGGATACCAGATTTTCAACGACCAAAGATACAGCACGCACTCGATACTGAAGTAGCCACGGTCCACGTAGTCACCCATAAACAAGTACTGGGTGTTTTTGGGGTCTCCGCCCACGTCGCTCTCAAACAGCTTCATCAGGTCATAATACTGGCCATGGATGTCGCCGCACACCGTGGCCGGCGCAGACACGTGCAGCAAGTTAGGCTCACGGCGCAGGATCTTGGTGCCGGCATTGATGATGTGCAGAGCCTGCTCCTCAGTGAGCCGACCCTCGTCAAACAGGTGTTTTTTCAAGAAATCCAAGTTGGGCTTGCCGTCCGCAGCAAACAATTGCTCGTCTGTCGGGGGGTGTGCAGGCGGACAGGGGATATCGCTGACCACCCGCTCTTTGGTCGACAGCTTCGTGCCTTCCTCGGTCACGTAGACGGTGCGATCAGGGCCCGTCTGCGATTGCATGTTACTAACTCTTCCCTCCTCCCTGGTTTGAGGTTAGGACAAGGCGGGGGACTCAGGGCAGTCAGGGCAGGGAAAACTGGTCGTTCTGCAGCCATGGCTACTTTTAGCTTGAGGTAAGTGATATGCACTGTAGCCACTGGCGCCACCACTGGCGCCACCACCGCCACCAATAGCCACTGCAAACATTGCCGCCGTTTCCAACACAATCTCGTTGTCCAATGTACCATCAACTCTCACTAATACCATCGCCATATAATTTTAGTATCAATTGCTATATCAGCGCTAGATCTAGCTGACTTTGCAATGAGCGAAACTACCGAAAATGTTCCGTACACAATGCCGACCGAGATCTCCTCGGAAGGCAAGAGCCTGAGGTTCCCGGTACCGAAGCAGCAGGCTCGCTTTGAGGTCGGCCTGGCGTCGGCTGTCTTTCTGTGGGACGATCTGCAGACCGCCGTCGACAATGAATGGGGTGGACCTGAAAGCGCCGACAAGCGTGAGTGGATGGTCGGCACCATCATCGATCTGTTCGACGAGCAGAACTCGATTACAGCGGATGAGATCGAGTATCGTATGCTGGCCATTATGGAGGACGAATTCGACGTCACTTTGGAAACAAATACTGCCCTTATTGTGGCCCAAACCATTCTGGGAATGTGGCTGGACTGCTCTCAGGGTGACTTCCGACGCATTGACGAGTACTATCAGCGGTTCCAAGCCCAACAAAGCCGTGGCAAGAACAAGGTTGTAGTCAAGGATCTGACTGCTCCAGACTCGAGCGACGAGGATTCTGAGGGCTCTGGCTCTGACGACGAGATGGAGGATGTGGAGATGGAAGAAGCCCCAGAAAAGCAGGGGCCAATTATTGACGACGACGGCTTTGAGCTGGTCCAGAAAAAGCGACGCTGATGCAGTGCTTCTGAACGCACCGGACGCCGTACATAAACATTCTTAGGTCTAAACCATAATCTGATATATACTTTGCACCTAGAGTTAGCGTCTTTTGGGCTTCTAATCGAGAGGGGACTGCTCGTTGACATGTTCGCCAGAGTTTGGGCTCATCAAGAGGTTATGGGCCATGCACAGCTGGTTGTGTGGACGCTCATCTAGGGGCAGAAGTCCATTGACCTGCTCGCTAAAGTCTGTGCTCACCGTCAAGTACGCTAAAGTGAAGACCTTCATCTAGCCTCGGACTCGGCAGCTCCCCACCATAAGCGATACTTGGAAGCAACAGCATCACAGACAGCATCGACAGCCCCTCTTGGCCGCGCCAGCGTCACTCGCGGGCGTCCTGTTTCTACTTTGAACAGCTCAATCCTCGTCTGGTTCCAAACACCGATTCCAGGTCGCCCATTCTCACACTGAAACGCCCGTCCCCAAAGCACCGACGCGTACCAGCGCAAAGCCTGCTTGTCCCATGAGAACCCTGCCGGCCTGTAGTTGGTGCTGGCCACCAGCGGCGGCATTCGTACCCCCTCCAGGAGCTCTGGTCGCCCACCCTTATTGACGTGCGTGCAAAGCCGCAGGACCCACTGCGTGGCCCGCGATTCCTGCCAGTCGGCTCGAGATAGCTCAAACACCAGGGGCTTCGCCTGCTCCATGAGCGTCTCCACGACGATTCTTGTCGCCGCTAGTGCCCGCTCCAGCAACTCCTCCGACGCCGTTGTGCCGGTATCCAAACATGTCAGGAAACCCACAATCTCACGAGCCGTGCTAGGCACTACAGCTGTCAGAAACGGGCTAATGTTGTAATAAATATCCACCAATACAGGCAGGTTCACGTCGGCGCTAGCAAATGGACCCAGCAACTCGACGAACTCGCTAGCTGCAAGCTTGGCATACTCCGGCTTAGCGCTCAAATCAAGCATCGTGTATGCTAGAATACGTGCCGTATCATGGTGCTGCGGCTCGTAACGAAGCGCCTTAAATTTCGCCACCAGTACCTGCGTAGCCTCGAGGGTCCCTGACTCGGCCCGTAGAAGTTCAGAGTAAAAAGCGGGATTGGCCTGCACAAGCTCCCAAAACAGGCTTGCTGCTTCAAGGCTGGTGTCGTCCTTGAGCTTCTGCAGCGAATGTTTGAGGAGAAATTCCAAATCCGCTTCATTGTGAATCTTGGATAATAACCGACGAAAATGATTGGGCTTGCCTTCGTTAATGTGCACAACGAGAATAACAAGCGTGATGCATGTCAAAGTCGCCAGCTGATTCTGTCCATTTCCTACCAGGTTTTCCTCAAATGGCCTATCCCACACGCGTTTATGATACTGCAGGGTGGTATTCAGTAGCGAGCACAGTAAGGGTGCCACCGCACCCTTTGAAACCCCACTAACGAGATAGTCTAGCGCATATGATGGACCCTTGGAATACATTGGCAGCGAGAGCACCGCTAACAGCAGCCTTAGGATCTCCACACGGTTTCCAACCAGTCGTGCAGGCATGCTGATTGTGTCCACGCAGCCAATTCCAGAAGCCCAGATTGACTGCGAGCCTTCCACAGTAAACCCAGGATATGACAGTAGTTTCACGATAATGTCAATTAAATCCTGGCCAAGGCTACTCTTCCATACAAACTTGATGGCCCAAGCCGTGTCGTTTTCATAAATAATAGGGAAGACTCGAGTGAGTACTCTCACGGCCGCAAGCACGGGCTGCTCGGAATTGGGGCCAATGGCCGATACCCGCGATACTTGCGCCAATCGCTGAATGCCTGAGCGAATCAGCACCTCGAAGTTTTCTGGATGACTTTCCTTGACTTTTCGCAACTCTGCCGGAGGAACGAGACTGAAAAGCTCATGCGGATCAATGCTGGCACCGAAAATAGCGTTCCAGATATCGTCGTCAGGAGGAATATCGGCCAAACTCGACAGTGCCGAGAATTTGGACATCACCTGAATCTTGGACTCTGCACTGCCCATGCTGCGTCAGATGCATAGCTTATTTGGCGCACGTTTTATTTATTTGAAATTGACTAGTTTCAAAGATGGTAATAAAGGGTGGACTAAATGGCTGAATATGGCTAATTGGCCCGGCAGTGGCCAGAGTCGATTGTGGCCAAGCTGTAGCTACGTTTGCAGTCAAGTTACCCGGCTTCATACGATATCTACATTATCTATTCTTTGAAAGCCATCTCCACATTTTTCTCAGACTCCAGACTAATAAAAAGTTATCTATTAGCGCCTTCTTTACAATTTCCATTCCAAGACGTCCAACTATACTCTGAAGTATTTTGAAAAAAAAGATTTCGTAATGACTGGTGTCGAGCATATTTTGAGCTCAGTCGACAACTACGACGAAATTGTTGGTCTTATAGACCAACTGGAGGGCACTCCTTCCGGGCAACCGACAACAATCCATAGCCTCTCCTCTGAACTTGTGCAAGTTTTTGGCGAGCTGGCCAAGAAAGGTGAATTTTCGCTCGAAGGGTCTGCAAAGCATATCAAGACCGCTGAATGGTTGACCGACCAGCTGGACGAATTTGGCAAGGTTATTGCCAAATTTGTTTCAAATGAAAACGAAACCACTGCTTTGACTGCTTTTGCGGCCTCGTTGAAGGTCCTGTTGATCCTAGGAAAGTATCTTCAAAAAGATATCCAGGCCTTGTTCACCGAGATTCTTTACCGGTCCTTGCATTCAAAGGTTGCCATTTTCTCGCTTTGGGAAGACTACATGAAGTACGATGATGTTCGTTTCTATTTTCTGCGGTACCTTGCCGATGTGATTGATGAAAAGAAGGAACCTGCTCGTCAATCAGAACGGATTTTGGAGATCCTGCTTTCTCTGGAAGATCTCCCACAGAGTGATGAGGCTTTGCGTAAATTTTATTTTGGCAAACCAAAGGTGTCTAAAAGTGCCATGAAGAGCGGCAAAGGCAGTCCTCTGAAGATCAGCAGCCAGAAAAACAGTTTCCAAAGGGCGTGGCTAGCAACTTTCAAGCTGCCGCTCAACACAACGCAGATCAAAGCTATTCTCTCGGTATTGCACACCCGCGTGATCCCCAACATGCAGAAGCCGCAGTTATTGATGGATTTTCTCACTGATGCCTATAATTACGGTGGCTCGTTGGCGCTGCTGGCTCTGAATGGTCTGTTTTCGCTCATCCAAAACTACAATCTCGACTACCCGAACTTCTTCACCCAGCTGTACTCGTTGCTGGAGGATGGCAGCATCCTTGTTTCCAGTCACCGCGCGCGCTTTTTCCGCCTCCTCGATCTATTTTTGTCGAGCTCGCATCTGCCGGCAACCATCCCGGCTTCGGTGATGAAACGTCTGGCTCGACTCAGTTTGTTTGCCCCGCCAGGTGCGCTCATTGCGATTATTCCTTTTATTTATAACCAGCTCAAGCGGCACCCCACATGCATGCTGATGATCCATCGCGAGACCGATGTACGCGGCGCAGAAGCTGACCCGTTTGACGCTTCGCAGCCAGATCCACTTTTGACTCGGGCTACCGAGTCTTCGCTGTGGGAAATTGACACTCTTACCCGGCATTACCAGCCAAATATTGCGTCGCTGGCAAAGATCATTTCGCAGCCCTTCCACAAACCCAATTACCAGCTCGAGCACTTTTTGGTTCACTCTTACGACACTCTTTACAACACTGAGGCTCGTCGCACGGGTGAGATCCCCACGCTTGAGTTTGAGGAGGTCGAAATGTACAATGGCGTCATGGATGCATGGACAATTTAGATTTGGCATATAGTGCTATGCTCTAATTCTGAGTTTCAATTCTCATGGTTCATCTTTCGTCGACTCTAGCGTAGACGTGAATCTTTCCTGTCCAAAGGGCAGTAGTTTTGGGGTCGCCACAGAAGCAGACCCATAATTATGCATATGCGTGAAGGAGAGCCATATGCAGGTATCACCTACCCCACAAGTGTATAGCGCACAGGTCCACCATAGTAGTTGTGGGAGATCTTCCAGAGAAAGCAGGATCTCCATGCTCTGGGGAAACTCAGCTATTCAGGCAACGAAAAAGAAAGCATCGCCAATGATAATTGAAAAGCGCTGGCATATGCGCCACTATCTAGGTAGATGGTCAGTTTTTTCGCGACGATGAGTGAGGGGTACTAGAACCGAGCCTGAGTTGACCGGGCTGCACGTTCTGACCTTGCATTCGAGGCAATCTCAGTCGCTTTACAGTCGCTTTCACGTACGAAAATTATAGAACATTGACCAAGAAATACGAGTTGTTAGCGACATTTGACAGTGGATGGATTCTTATGTGACTTCAATAGCTCAAGAAAACGTATTACCTGCTCGGCGTCCCTCGCATCCATGCATGACACTCTACTTTTGGCTAGACATGCGGCAAGGGTTTCATGCAGGTACATGTGGAACTTCAAAGGGAAGCATCCTCCTGCCATGGTAATGGCCATGCCATCGAAATCTACTGCTATTAACTCGAAAAGGTTCGGAAACGTTTCCTTTCTCAATTTGAAACTCACCGAGCTAGCGATACCGTGGCCCTTGCCGGAGAGCTCTGTTCTCGCGGCGTTGTTGAATAATAGTGCTGCATTGAATCAGTTGGAGGCCACAGTCTCTTTGACTTGTGAATCCCAAAAGAAGGCGTTAGTTGGGATGCAAAAGATCATAACTGATAGGCGGCGCCTTGACGGTCCCTGGGCCAGGCTCGCAGTATCTCGGAATCTATGACCCCCAGAACTATATGAGAGCCTTCTCTTCATCGATTATGCAGCTGAACAATGCCGGGATTCTCCTTACTTACTTTCTTGGATCTGGAAAGTCTTCAGATATGCCCAAAGCGTTTCAGAAGTTGCATGCAGTAAGGTACTGGCTCGTACGGTCATTTTTATCCGTAGAACAGGGGTATTCTGTGCGTCACGACCTTATGCTGGAGCTAGCAGGTCAGGGGTCGCTGCCAGTCAAGACTAAAGCTTCCGAAGATGATATTCGGCGAGACCTTGCTCGCGAGCAAACTGCTCTCAGAGATGCTGTGGAGCGCTTGAACAAGTACTTGGGCGCGCCTGATCCGAACCCATTGTTGAATATCCGCCGCACTATTTGGGCCCACCGTTAATTTTCATGCAGTGCCAAGTGAACTGCGCTCAAATCTTGAACCTATTTGTATTTTATAAATTATTGCATCAAACTAGTCATGGCAAGTTATCTTGGCAGCTCCTAGCACTGCTGTGACTCGCCTGAGCGGGCAAGAGACTAACTGGTGCGTAAAAAGGTGGTCATAATCGTTAATCTATAAAGTACAGGATTCGTTGAGCATGGTACTGTTGACGAGCACGCTCAGTTTTCATAAAATCATTGGCTCAGTTACTCGGAATTATCGGGACGTCCCTTGAGCTTGCGTAAAGTCACGATGGAGAGTTCGTAAAAGTAAATGGTGAGGATTGAAGATGGCACCGACTTCACCAGCGACACCATCAAGCCGCGGTATAGCCCTCTAAAGCCATCTCTGCTAATGATCTCCTTTCCGCAGGACATAAAGTTGTGCGAGTACTGACGCCCGTGACCGTGAGCGGTGGCCTCTGAATGAGTACTCATGCCATGAACCTGGATACGCTTGCGGATGGTATCAAAAGGGAACATTGCTGCCTTCGAGACGACTGCCGCGAACGAGGCGGCTGAGAATATTTCTGGGAACCAGGACGGAAGCCTCTTGCGTTCTTGGCCCATGGCCTCGCGAGCAAAGCTGTAACACGCGAAAAATACCCCCATGTGAGGGAAAATGGGCAGCACAGCAGAAGCACAGCCATGGTAGAAGCCCTTGATACCTTCTTTGCCGTAGATTTTTCGGATGGTCGAAAGCATTGGAGCCACTTTGGACTTGTTCGCGGCTGCTCGGGTGCGAAGAAAGTCGAACGGATACGTGGTAAGAGTGGAGAAGGAGCCGGCCACACCGCCAGAAATGAACTGTTTGGCCCCCTCCGGCAATTTGTTTGTGAGCGGGAACTTTTCCAGAGCCATGTTTGTTGCTCTCAAGGTCATGAACTGAGAGGAGCTAAACAACAAATAAAGGATTTCAGCAGGCAAGTTTCCTTTCCAGAAGGCACGGATGCCCTCATTTTTGGCAATCGCCACGACCGTCTTGAAGATGCCGCCGGAGCCTGCATGAAGCTGCATTCTGATTTTGACTAGATCCAGGGGAGCAATAAAAAAGCGAGACAATAGACCGGCACTTCCGCCAGCAACCATAGCTTCAAAGGCTGTGACTTCCGAGTGGGATGTCAAGTGGTTCATTTAGGTGAAGTATTGTCTCGGTCTGGAGAACCTCTGAATAATAGCAGATTTTCAGTGAGTCACTGTAGTTAGCTTAATTACTAGTGGGCTAAAGGAACTAGTGAATTATGAACTAAGTTGGGAGTACAACAGTGGCGAAGTTAGGAGCGGAGTAAGTTGGGAGCACAGAGTAGTTCTAAGGGAAATTAACAGACGAAGAACCCCCAGAGATTACATGAGTCTGGAAAATAGTGACGGCAGTGCCGAGTGGATCCAGGAGCATGGTAATGGATATTTCGTGCAGGTCACGAGAATAATAAGTTCTGTTAATGGCCCGCTGGAGGTGAAATCCCGAGACGAGCTCCCCACCAAAGCGTCGATCGAGTTGGTGGTGCGGCCGGTGGTGGGATTGCCCACAATCAGAGAAGGGCTGATTCAAGATAAAGTGCACGGTTGTTTGGAGTCGATCATTCTACGTGAAACGATGCCAAGATCGCTACTGCAGATTGTTGTACAGGTTCTGGAAGCAGGCGAGCCGGAAAAGTACTTTGTCCATGAACTTGCCGGGGCGATCAATGCGAGCGTACTGGCTCTGGTAAATGCTGGCGTGCCTCTTTCTGGCATTGTGGGTGCTGTGACGCTTGCGATAGTCAAGGGCGAGCAGATCATCAATCCTGGTGAGCAGGAACTGGCAGAAAGTACATCCACACATGTTGTTGCTTTCAAATTCACTGACGGGCCAGAAGACCCCACGCAAAAGCTTGTGTTCTGCGAGAGTAACGGTATCTTCACCGAGCACGAGCTCCTGCAGACGCTAGCAGTGGCCAAGGACAATGCTCTCGATGTGTATAGCCAGCTGCGCAAACAAATTGCCGCTGGTGTCGACGAGTCCCTGCGCTTCAACGCCAACTAGACCCAATACCTAACTAAGGAACCACATTCAAAAGAGTGCAACTCAACATGTTTTTGGGTACTATGTGTTGGTAGTAACTGTGTTTATAGTAGCTGTGTTGGTGGTTGCTTTTTGATTTAAGGCCTACAAGGGCCACTCTGTAATTGAAGCATGACTAGACTATATGACTAGACTATTTGACTAGCTTGACTTGACTACTCCTAGACTATCTTGACGATACTCCCAGAGTGAGGCAGCTATCGTAATTCCAAAAGACTTACCCACCGACTACTACAGCTCGACCAAACCTAGACCTTCAAGGACTAAATTACGGTAGTAATTACTCCACAAGCACAGGCCATGGACAGACTTGATCCGCTGGGCCGCGCCGTACTCGAATCAGCGGATGGCAGTGATGTTAGTCTCGACGATATGGCCGAGCTGGTACAGGGCCAGAGCGATATCCTTGCACTTCGGCGACAGCTAATGAGCCTGCAGCGCGAGCACCAGGGTCTGCTGGAACAGATCAATGAGCTACCACCGCAACAAGAAAGTGCTGTCGAGCATTGGAAGGCAAAAAACAATCGTTTGGGCTATCTGCTCGCAGGCTTCGCTGCTGCTTTAGAACTGGACACAACCAAGACGCGTTTATGGCCGGGGGATCAGAGTGAGGCTGTCCCTGCGGAGCCAAACAGCTCTGGGGAGGGTGAGGTTGGTGCGGAAGTCGAAGATGGATTCAGTGACGAGTCTATCTCGGGCTCGGGCGACAGCTACAGTACCAGCTTGGACGGCGAATAACTTTCGCCTGTGCCGCCAGCACATCTTTAAGCCTTAATTTATTGAATCAATCATGGATGGTCCACTTCAGTCGGGCCGATTCCCCAGACGATTGAGCGGGGCCCTGGGTCGATCCTAGTCAAACCCTGAGAAGCTCCAAAACAGTCACATGAAGAGAACCAAACGAGGAAAGCTCAATACATAAAAATCTAGGAAGCTAGTGGTTCAATCTAGGGACAGCAATTCTGTTGACGTTAGGCAACCTAGGAGCTACAACTCTGACAAGCTGCATGGAGTATTCTATCTATGATTTACTCAATCATCTAGGGAATAGCTATCTAGGATCAGTTCAGTTTAGGTAGTAGAGGATAGTTCGAGAACCAAAGAGGACTAACTATCAAAGGGACCAATACGCGCGGGTCTAAACCTTGAAAGCGTTTAGGCGAGCTTTAGGCGGGTGAACTCGTCCACCACAGCCTCAAGGCCCTTGACCTCGGCCTCGTAACCCTCAAGCTTCTTGTCATTCTGTTCACGAACAGCCTCCTTGACCTTGGTGGTGTAGTCAGGCACCGACGTCTGCTTGAGCAGCGCCTTCTTGAGGCCCTCAAATTTGGCGATCTTGGCCTCGGCCTTCTTGATCTCTTCGTCAAAGTCCACGTGGCCCTTGACCACAACGAAGACGCGGCAATCAGGCGACACGACGCCAACCACCGAGCCCGGCGGCGGCGTGGCATCGTCGGTGATGGTGAGCTCGGAGACACCCTTGACCAGCGACAGAATTGACTGCTGCTGCTCGGTCACAGTCTGCTTGGCGTCACCGGTGGCTGAAAGCACCACCTGTGCGTTCTTGAGAATGTTGTACTGCGAAAGCAGCGAGCGCGTGGCCTTGACAACATCCAGCACCAGATCGTACGCAGCAACCGACTTGGCGTCGTAGTAGCCCAAGTTGGGGTACTCGGCAACCACAATAGACTCGGTCTTGTCCCCCTCACGACGCGGCAGTCGCTGCCACATCTCCTCGGTGATGAAAGGCATAAACGGGTGGATCAGCTTATGAGCCTCCTCCAAACAGGTGTAAAGCGTATCCTGTGCACTCTTCTGCTCCTCAGGCGTGCCCTCGAGAATCAAAAACTTGCTGTTCTCAATGTAAACATCGCACAGCTCGTACAGCCAGTAATTGTAGATCACGCTGGTGGCCTCCATAAACTGGCGGTTGTCCAGATGCTCAGCAGCCTCCTTGGATGCCTTGGAGAGCTTGGACAGAATCCACCGCTCCACAAGGGTTTCCTTACCAGTCAACTTGTTGGTGGCTGGCGGCTTGTAGTCGGGACCCAGTCGCATGAGGGCAAACTTGGTGGCCTGGTAGATCTTGTTGCAGAACTTACGGTAACCTTCGACGCGATAAATATCCAAGTTGATATCGCGGCCGCCAGTGGTGTAGGCACACAAAGCAAACCGCAGCGCATCAGTACCACATTCAGGAATACCGTTGGGGAACGACACCTTTTGGCCGTCCTCAGCCTTTTTGATCTCGCGAGGGTCCAGGTTGCCCAGCTTGAGCTTATCATGAAGGCCCTGCAAGGGGATACCAGCAATCACATCCAATGGGTCAACAACATTGCCCAGCGATTTGGACATTTTGCGGCCCTGGGCATCGCGGACCAGCGAGTGGCAAAACACCTCAGTGAAGGGGACCTCGCCAGTAAGCTTGAGACCAAGCATCACCATACGAGCGACCCAGAAAAAGAGAATGTCCCAACCTGTTTCAAGCACAGACATGGGGTAGAAGTTCTTGAAGTCAGGGCTGTCTGTCTCGGGCCAGCCAAGCGTGCTGAACGGCCACAGGCCAGACGAGAACCACGTATCAAGCACGTCCTCGTCCTGGTCGAGCATCAGCTTCTCGCCGGGGTACTTTTTCTTGGCCTTTTCAACCGCCTCCTCGTACGTGCGACCGGCAACCCAAGCTTCGGTATCCGAAGGACTGGGGGCAGGATGGCCTTCGCGAGACACAAGATAGACAGGGCAGCGGTGGCCCCACCAGAGCTGGCGCGAAATACACCAATCCTGGATATTATTGAGCCACGAGAAGAACTCATTGTAGGACGTGCGCGGCGTAATGGTCATCTTGCCCTCCTTGACGGCGTCAATGGCCATCTTGGCCTGCTCCTTCTGAGCGACCCACCATTGGGGTTTGAGCAGCGGCTCAATGATATCCCCGGACTTGGCGCAAGTGGGAATGGTCATGGGATTGTCATTCTGCTCGACGTAGAGGCCCTTCTCCTTCAGGTCGGCAATGACCTTAGCACGGGCATCAAACCGTTTCATGCCAGCATAAGGGCCGGCGTTCTCGTTAAGTACACCATCGTCGGTCATAATGTTGATGACCTCAAGCTTGTTGCGAACACCGGTATCCCAATCGTTGGGATCGTGTGCGGGCGTGATCTTGACGGCACCGGTACCAAACTCCATGTCAACAGCAACACTATCGAGAACAATAGGGATCTCGCGGTCCAAAAGAGGATGCTTGACCTTTTTGCCATGCAGGTGGGTGTAACGAGGGTCTTCGGGGTGAACAGCAATGGCAGTATCACCAAACAAGGTCTCGGGACGAGTAGTGGCAACAACAATCTTCTCGTCGCTGCCGACAACAGGGTAGGCGTAGGATGTAATCACACCAAACTCGATCTTGTCATCGTATCCAGGCACGCTCAAAAGCGTACGACCAGCGATCTCCTTGTTCTCAAGCTCCAAGTTCGACAGAGTCGTGCGCAAAGCAACACACCAGTTGACCAGACGCTCAGCACGGTAAATAGTGCCATCGTCAAACAGACGCACAAATGCCTCGGTCACAGCCTTGGACCGGGTCTCATCCATAGTAAATGCCTCGTAGTTCCAGGCGTACGAAGTACCGAGGGACTCGAGCTGCTTGCGAATGCGCTCATGGTACTCCTCTTTCCATTCCCACACGAGATCGATAAATTTCTCACGGCCGTAGTCGTGTCTAGTCTTCTTTTCCTTGTTCCACACCATCTTCTCCACGACGCTCTGCGTACTAATGCCGGCATGGTCGAAGCCAGGCACAAACAAAGTGGTCTTGCCCTTCATGCGGTTGTAGCGGATCAACGAGTCTTGAATGGCAACAGTCAGGGCGTGTCCGATGTGCAGAGCACCGGTAACGTTCGGTGGAGGAGCGGGGATCACAAATTTGCCCTCTTCCTTGACACCGCCGCTAGGATTCAAAGAAGGATCAAACAAGCCCTTCTTCTTCCACCAATCGTACCATGAAGACTCAACATTCTTCGGAACATATGCCTTCAAGGCAGGGTCGTCCAAACTGACCAGAATCTTCTTCTCGCCAGGAACGGTCTTGTCAACAAATTCAGGGACGGGAGCAGCGGCTTCCTTGGTCTTTTTGGCCGGCTTATCCTTCTTAGGCTCTTGTTCCTTCTTGGCCTGCTTGGCCTGGAACTTTGCCAGCTTTTCGGCCTTCTTGCGCTCTTTCTCAAGCTCCTTAGGAGTTTTTTCACGAGGGGCGTCCGACATGGTTGATCGTAGTCTCGACAATCTCGGCACTAACCTAAATGCTCTCGTGATGAAAATTAGTCACCGGGGCCTCTGCAGTCACTCACAGTCACCGTCGAGTGACTCCCAGGGAAGTCGACTTACCCGGCTGCCATGCCTTTACCCTCGCAGGCTACCCAGGCCCTTCAAATACCCGCCAGCGTAAGATGCCGAAAAACTCAATGATAGATTAATTTCCATAGATGATCCACTATTTTCTGTGCCCCAAAACTAGGCTTCAGCCCTGTCACTCCGAAAAATCCCACCATTGCTCCGTGCAGCGAGGTACACATGCTCTGCATGGCTCCATGCATGATCCAAATAAGGTATAAAGAGTACGTACCCAGTCGGTCCCTAGACTATGCTTGACCGCCTTCTGGCATTTGCCTGTTGCTGTGGGCGTGATAACGTCCATAGTAGTGCTCGCCCTACCAGCAAACAATATGAAAACAAGCGCCTGGCTCAGTATCCGCTCCAGCGCCTCAGCACGATCGTCGAGGAAGACATTAAACACACCGCGCCAGCTGCCAGGCGAAATCTTTATAAAGATGGAAGCACCATAATGGGGCTTACTGATGATTTGCTTGCCCATGATCTATTTCCATTACTCTCTCAAAAGGAACTCTTGTGTCTGAGATTGGTCTGCCAAGACTGGCTCACTGCTGTAGACAGAAGCGACTATTGGAACCGGCGCTATTTTCTAGACTTTCCTCATGATGCCAGAAGAATTGAGGGCCACGGATTTCCTCGCTACTTGCAGCGATGCCACGCAAGCCTAAAGCTACATGTAACAGACCCCGAGCGGCTTGCAGGGTTCAAGGAATTTCAAAAGCAACTTTCATCACTGCCAATTGTAGACTTTGCCTATATTCATCGCGCTACTGGATGCAAAATATGTCCGCGTTGGGGGGATACATATGGGCTCCTGGTTCGCGGCCTCAGCGAACATGTGTACGCCTGCGATGGCCGAGGTTTTAAAGCGAAAATCAAAACTGATGGTGTTAATAGGCTCCATTTCGATGCTTTGAACTCCATTCTTAGGGGTTCAAAAGCTGGAATCACCGTTGAAGGAGACCTAACTGGGCTCCGGGAAAGACCTCCCCAGGGTCGCTCGGCTCAAATGCACAACGGGAACGAAACCTCTGACTTGCACATGTTGAATATGAGGCACCAACTGGGTGGCGTAGCCAATTCATCGGTCTATGAGCAACTTGAGAGTCATTCCGGTAGTAGCGGGATGACGCGGCTTTTGACCACCACCCCGTCGCTGGCATACTACAATTTAGCTTTCATGGCCCTTCCTTTTGACCTCTCCCGCACTGCATCGCGAGAACGGTTTCAGCTCCTCATGGACCTGGCTGAGCATCTTGACGGTCGTTTCGATAACTATGTTTTACTTGGCCCTGGGGTTGGTGCCGGCTATATTGCTAATACCGTTCACGTAGTAGCTGTTGAGTGCTACAAGTATGGAGCCGATAGAGCAGGACCAGTGCAAGTCTATGGCAAGATACCATCTCACAAGATCATCTCATTTGAGTTCCCTTGCACTATCTGCAAGGTTGGTTCGTACGTGACTGACGCTACAGGCCTATTGGGCCTCTGTGCATTGGATGAAAAAGGTGACTTCTACTCTGATTGGGCACAATTGAAGAGCCAGCAGCTCCCCTCGTCAAACCAACCACATGCCACTCCCAAAGTCTCAATTAAAAACGTCGCCGATCTCAAGTCTGACACCATCCTCATGAGCGATGGCACTATCAAGCAGTGGGATTTAGACACGAGGGCCTGGGCTGATCTCGGCATCTCTAATGCAATACAGATTATTGAAGGTGGTTGTCTTTGCGTAAACCCGTAGTCTTTCTGGGTTTACTGCGTGACTGGCATTGTCCATGGTGCGGCAGGAAAAGTGGTTGGAGCACACGGGTCATACAGTCGGCACATAATATTCCATTTAGGTAGATTATATACAAAGGCTATCTCGGGTCAAAACTATCAACGATGTGCTAGTCGAGCAAAGACAGATATATTCTGACTTGGAGCAGACCGAGCTGAGCAGGCATTATAAGAGTGCCAAAAATAAATCAAGAGGCATCGCCAGGTCCTGAGATTAAATGAACAGAGAAGAGCTTTCATTTAGTTCATTTATCAGCTTCTCAGGATTTAGATGTATTGGGTTTGCCCATACCACTCTCGCTCTCGCTCTCGAATTATGGTCCGAGTATGGTAAGGCGCATGGTACTAGCATTATGGTGGGTTGTTAATATAAAGCGAGCATCCTCCACTGCTCCTATACCCACTGACGCAGAGCGTACCCGCTGTTTAGTTGAAAAGGTCATCATGAAAACGTTTCTCAAAAAGCTGTACAATTTACAGGAGGATGGACAGATGCAGGTAGCGATTAGCAAGGAAACGCCGCGGGGCCTTACTGAATGCACAAATTGTATCGATCAAACAGAGCATTTAAGGGACATTAAAACAGCGCCAATGAATAGTGAAGGAGCTCACTGCACTCGGAGCGAGCAGGTTCGTCCATCAAGTTCGGGATCACAAAACTTTCCCGTTCGAGCAGTAAAGCCATGTACGCGACATTTTAATCGATATTATGCGGATCAGAGTCGTGAACCGTCTAGATTCGACCTCGTTGGCAGTGATGTTCGCACCCCATCGAGCCCATTCATCCCGATAAAGGCCACCGCTGGGTCTACACAGAATGCAATCCCACTCACAAGTACAGTGCAAACAGCCCATTCAGGTATAGACTCGCTCGCAAGCAGTTCCATATTTCAGCTGCCTCATGCGATGGTAACTCCGGTGACGTCAACAGAGACAATGGCCACGCCTGAGACGTATGCTGAGGAGCTGGAAAAGTTGAAAGCAACGTACGGTCCCAAGCTAGCCAACCGGATGGCATCTGACAAGACGTTGGATACAGAAGCTGAGATTTATATGCAGGTGGCTCTTGCGCTGAAGACTCGGTACGACCCCAAAATGATTGCCGAACAGGCAGCCGCCGTTATATGTATACAGAAAGATGAGCAGGCGCGGACGGAGCTGTTTCAAGAACTCAAGAGCTTATCTTCCCCTCAAGATGTTCGCGGGGTCTATGATGTTGGTGTGGCCTGCCAAGGTGCCTTCGGGGTGTACCCTGCAAGGGCGTGGACGCTAGTTGACGGAAAGGCAGAAGTTGTTGCAATCAAGACGATCGATATTAGAGCAGCCTTGTTAAGCTCTACGATAGTTGACGAGATCACTATTACCCGGCAAGCACGGCATCCTAACGTTGTCCGCTCGATCTCATCCTACATGCCTAGCGATGAGCGTTTGTCGATCGTGATGGAGTATGTTGGCGGCGCCGACCTACAGCGCTTGCTTGAAAACAACATATTGACTGAGGTCCAGATTGCAACCATCTGTCGAGAAATATGCAAGGGTCTGGAATATCTACATTCAAACTTGATCGTCCATCGCGATATCAAGCCTTCTCATACCATGATCGACCGGCAGGGCAACCTGAAACTCGTTGGTTTTGGTGCCGCCTGTCGGCTTGCCGGTCCCCAGTCCAAGCTCACGGATCCTTGTGGGTCGCCTGGCCGCCTTGCTCCGGAGATGCTCACGGGAGATCGCAATTACAATGAGCTCATAGACATCTACGCGCTGGGGATTATGGTTGTACAAGTGATAGAAAAGAGCGTTCCATATTACAATATGGACCAGTTGGATCTTGCCTACGCTGTGCGTGCTGAAGGTCCACTTCATCTAAAGCGACCCGAATCTGCCAGCAAGCAGCTCCGCAGCTTTTTAGCCGACTGTCTTTGTCCTGAAGTGGCCAACCGTGCGCCTGCCAGTAGCCTGCTTCAGCACAAGTTTTTGCGCAAAGCAAGCACAGTTGACTGCCTTATTCCACTACTGGCAAATGTCCCCGAGGGTCTCAGTCTATCTGCTTGTGTTACAAAGTAGCACTAGTTTCAGCACTTTACGGCACAGGCCCAGTCGCGCAACACCCCACACAAGCATGCTCAGTACGTGCACCACCAGCAGCATTGAGTCTCATAAACACACATACAATCGTAAAATATAAATAGCTATCTTTTGAGTCCCGTCATCAATCGTTAATCGCTGATTGGCGTGGGCAGGCGCTGGAGACGTGCGTCCAAGCGGTCAATAACTCTCTGGACAGCAATACTAGCCGGGCTTTCCGGGTGCTCCTCTAGGAAGTTCTCCCCGCTGTCACTACATTGGCCGATACGCGGATCCAATGGGACAGAGCCGAGAAATGGCACGCCCAGCTCCTTAGCGAGGCCTTCGCCGCCGCCAGTGGTGGGTACGAAAATGTCCGACTGGCCATGGCAGCTCGGGCACACGAAGCCGGCCATGTTCTCGACCAGGCCAAGCACGGGAATGCCCGCCTTGCGGCAAAAGTCGAGCTCTTTGCGAACATCTAGAAGGGCCACTTCCTGAGGAGTGGTGATGATCACCGCGCCGTCCAAACCCGCCGGCGACATGTATTGGTTGATGCTAAGATGTTCATCGCTAGTGCCGGGCGGGGTATCGACGAGCATATAGTCGATGGGTCCGCCCCAATCGACGTTTTTGAGAAATTGCTTGATCAAGCCGTTCTTCTTTTGGCCTCGCCAAATCACAGCCTCATCGCTGTCAGGCAGCATATAGGCAATGCTCATGACGGCCAGATTGTCATCGGCATAAACAGGGGTCCAGCCCGAGGCTGCAGCATGGATCTGCTCGCCTTCGGTGCCCATAATCCTGGCCAGCGAGGGTCCACAAAAGTCCAGGTCCAGCATTGCCACCTCATTCTCGTCTCGAGTGGCGAATGCCCAGCCCAGCATGGCGGCAAATGTGGACTTGCCCACGCCACCTTTGCCACTGAGCACGAGGATTTTGTGCTCGACATTCTTCAGAGCCTCAGTGATGGCGGGAATGTCAGGATCGGGACCCTTTGGGGCCGTGGAGCAGATTTCCTGGTTGGGACAGCCGGCACATGCATCTGCCAGGCCCGCCTGTTCGCTCTCCGTGCCGGGACAATGCTCGGGCGGAGGCTCTTTCAATGCGTCGGCGGCGTTCATGTTTCAGGCTGGGAAAGCGATCTCGCTAATTTATTTCAGTCAGCATCAGTCAGCGGCGGCCAGCCGAAAAGGCTGATTCAGAATTGAAAATCAAATTCCAGCCTGCGGTGACTTGGACCACGTATTTAATTCAGGCGTGAGCTGCGACGAATATTAGCAGGCCCAAGTTCCTTTTCAACGCAGATTTCTTTTTCTTCTCTTCTATAAGCCGTTTTTCAATTGTTTTTGATTTCATTTTCCTTTATTTTTCTTTTACTTTCTCTTCTTGACGTTACTGGCATTGAATTTTCTCAGGGTCATACAGCTCGTCTTCTTCATTTATCTTCTCATAATTCGGGCCGCCTTCAGCTTGACAACTTAACATTTAGCGTTTCCGAACTGTCTCCTATCAGTCCCAAAATAAATGCATAGTCAAATCTCTAAGGAGTCCATCGCGTCAGCATGTCGGAAGCGTCGCGAGCAGTGACGCCGGTCACTTTGACCGAGGAAGATCTCCAGAAACAGCGACAAAACTATTTTGTTGAGAACCAGCGTGGTAAACTTTCGCGGCAGAACATCGAAGACTCGGCCAAACGCTTCAAGTACCTAATCGGGCTGACGGACATCTTCGAGCACTTTATCGATGCCAAGGCCAAAAAGGACGAGCGTTTCAAGGCCATTCTGGAAGAGACCGCGGTGCTAGATAAAAAGTCCAAAAAATCCAAATCTGGTGACCATCGCCATCGCAAGACGGAAGACGAGGAAGACAAGGATCTGCTTGCCGACGAGAAACAAGAGCCGGAAACCACGGTTTTTACCGAAAGTCCCGGCTACATCCAAGGAAATCTCAGAGAATATCAGGTGCAAGGTCTTAATTGGATGATCTCTTTGTATGAGAACAACATCTCGGGCATTCTTGCCGATGAAATGGGTCTGGGCAAGACGCTGCAAACTATCTCGTTTTTGGGTTTTCTGCGATGCATCAAGGGTATCGCCGGCCCGCATCTTATCTTGACCCCAAAATCCACGCTAGATAACTGGCGCCGCGAGTTTGCCCAGTGGATGCCGGAGGTGCAGACTGTTGTTGTCCAAGGTGAAAAGGAGGTGCGCAAGGGACTGGTCCAAGACCGGCTACTGGCATGCGATTTTGACGTGTGTATTGCTAGCTACGAGACGGTTCTGCGTGAAAAGGCCCAGTTTAAGAAGTTTGCTTGGCAGTACATTGTAATCGACGAGGCTCACCGCATCAAGAATGAGGAGTCGCAGCTCTCGCAAATCATCCGTCTGTTTAGCTCGCGCAATCGTCTGCTAGTCACCGGCACGCCCCTGCAGAACAATCTGCACGAGCTCTGGGCACTTTTGAACTACTTGCTGCCTGATGTGTTCAGCGACAGCTCCATGTTCGATGATTGGTTCGAGTCACAGGGCGCCGATCAGGACGCGGTTGTTAAGACACTTCACAAAGTGCTTCGTCCATTTTTGCTGCGCCGTGTGAAAAGTGACGTTGAGCATGCTCTTCTTCCCAAGAAAGAAGTCAATCTTTACACAGGAATGACCGACATGCAGCGACGCTGGTATCAGTCCATTTTGGCTCGAGATCTGGATGCTGTCAACGGTGCTGGTGACTTTGGGCGCGAGAAAACCCGCCTGCTCAATATTGTTATGCAGCTCCGCAAATGCTGCAACCATCCTTACCTGTTTGATGGTGCCGAGCCAGGACCTCCGTTCACCACCGATGAGCACCTGGTAAATAATAGTGGCAAGATGGTTGTTTTGGATAAACTGCTTAAACGGCTCAAAGCGAAAGGATCGCGCGTGCTAATTTTCTCGCAGATGAGCCGTCAGCTCGATATTTTCGAGGATTACTGCTTCATGCGTGGCTACAAGTACTGTCGCATTGACGGTAGCACGGACCATGAGCTGCGTATCAACGCCATCGATGAGTACAACAAGCCAGGAAGCGAGAAGTTCATCTTTTTGCTGACGACCCGTGCAGGCGGTCTTGGTATCAACTTGGTGACTGCTGATACGGTTGTTCTTTACGACTCGGATTGGAACCCTCAGGCCGATCTTCAAGCTATGGACCGTGCCCACCGAATTGGTCAAAAGAAACAGGTGCATGTGTACCGTTTTGTTACCGATAAGAGTATTGAGGTCAAAGTCGTTGAGCGGGCAGCCAAAAAGCTTCGCCTGGACCAACTGGTCATCCAGCAGGGTCGGGCTCAACAACAGAAGCAGCTTGCGCAGTCAAACAAGGATGAACTGCTGGATATGATCCATCACGGTGCGCAGAGTGTGTTTGATGACGAAAAGAAGGTTGTTGGCGACGACGACCTCGACATTGATGCGCTGCTGGAGCGTGGCGAGGAGCGCACAGCCGAGCTACAGAACCGGTTCAAGGGTCTTGGTATTGAAGAGCTCAACCGCTTTGATGGCGGCGACTCGGCGTACGCTTGGAAGGGCGAGCAGATCAAGGTCAAGGAGAGCGAGTACGATGAGAATAGCGGCTCCAGCAACCGCGACCGCCGCCGCGACTACTCCATTAATGGCTACTTCAAGGGCATGTTCCGCCAGGGCAACCGCGCCGAGCAGCGGCCACGAATGACCAAAGGCCCCAAGCAGCTGCGGTTGCAGGACCACCAGTTCTATGCCCAGCGGCTGTATGACCTGCAGGACCAGGAACTGGCGTACCATCGGCGTACGCAGGAGTACCGCGTGCCACTGGGTGAGCGGCCCGAGAAGGCGACCGAAGAGCAGCTGCTGGATCAGCAACTTGAGCAATGGGAAATCGACCATGCCGAGCCTCTGACCGAGGAGGAGGAGCTTGAGAAAAAGCAGTTGGCCCAACACGCGTTCGACAACTGGAGCCGCCGCGAGTTCACGAACTTCATTGCCCAGATGGCCAACTTTGGCAAGGACAACGTAGAGGACGTGGCGCTGCACTGTCCCGAAAAGACCTTGGAGGAAGTTCAGTTCTACCACGACGCATATTGGCGGCGGTATGGCGAAATCGAGCTGTTTGAGCGCTACAACTCCAGCATTGAGGCCGGCCAAGAAAAGGCCGAAAAGCTGCGGTTGCTCACCGAGCTGATCCGTAAAAAGGTTGAGGGCTGCGACGCCCCGCTACAACAGCTCCAGTTCGACATCCCTCTTAGCACTGGTAGCAAGCGTGGCGTATATTCCGAAGAGGAGGACCGCTTCCTAGTCTTGCAGCTGTACTTGTTTGGCCTAGACGCACCCAATCTATACGAGCAGGTGCGCGAGGCAATCCGTGAGTCTCCGGTGTTCCGCTTCGACTGGTTCTTTTTGAGCCGCTCGCCCATCGAGCTGGCCCGCCGCTGCCAGACCTTGTTGGGTGCCATCCAGAAAGAGCACGAGCGGCCCGTAAAGCGCGCCCGTGTTTAAAGTACAGTAGGGATTACAGTCGAAGGCTGTGGAGGTATCGTAGGTGAGGTGCAGAAGACTAGGTACAAGTAGATGAGGTACGGGAAATAATGTTTTAGTTGAGAATCTTCAACACCTCTGGCCGTACACTCGTTTCCTCAGTTTCATAACCTAAAGAGTGCTGTTTTCTGCTGTGAATTTCAGCTCTCTCGATTCAATCAGGATCGCCAAGTAGTTCAAGTACTTTGATGTCGCACAGCAAAGTGGTGAGCAGGTTTGGTCTCAAATGAAATTACAGGTCTATAGATGATTGAGAATAAATAGCTTCTTCTGCCCAGCGGGCCCAGTCAGTCTAGCGGCGGAGCTTGGCAAACGCATTTTTGGCAGATGAAAGCTTGTCGGACCACGAGGATCTGCGCTTGTACATGTCGGCAGTCCATTGAGGACTCATAACAGACTCCAGGATCTCCTGATCGGTGTTTGCGGTAGGCGGAACAGGCAGGGTGTAAAAGTAGTGGGAGCAGGTCATTAAGAGTTGTTGCGAGAATGTGATGTGAGAGTCGATGGAGCTACATAATTTATATGTTCCGTGTCATGCACGCGGCTGCATAATAGCGCGTCGCTATGGGGAAGCGTCCGCGAGATTAGTCAAACCATTTCCTTAGCGGAAAGGTGCAGCAGGAAAAGAACTGCAAAAGGAGAACATCCGCAGACTAGACAGTCAAATCAGCACACGGTAGAACCAACTTCACCGTCAAAAGAATCAATTGCGGGCGCTTTGTTTTGTGTTTCTCGCAAATACCCGGGGTCCTCGCACCTACCTGCCGCTTCTTGGGTTTAGGTCTTTCCATCAAGTAATTCCGACGCACCTCCTGCAGTGTTTGCGGCAGGAAGTCGCAGTGACCTACCGTACACTGTAGGCATTGTATTGTCGAAGTCACATGAAGTTGAGAGCTTTGAGGCAGAGTCTGAATGGAGCTGTGTGAAAGAAAAAGAGCAAGATAAAAAGGGTTAAAATATCTGATTAAAAAAGGTGCTAAAAATTAGAGTAGATGCTTTTCTTCAAAGTCGGCAGCAATGTCGCGGGCCCTCACCGACGCAACACTGTCCCAAGCATTGGCCATGACTGCGTTTGCAAACATCCGTAGAAGCTCTTGCTGGAGAGCTTTACTGTTGGAAATCGATCCTTCCTTGATGCTGTTGCGGATGGTTCTGAGGTCTGTGGGAGCCAGCACAATGCGCGTATAATCGTCGGTAGTGTCGGGCCGCGCGAATAGCCGAACGGGTTTGCGCACCTGAAGTTCCTTGAGAATTTGTGTAGAGCGTTGCCGGAACGTTTCCTCGTCCTCTTCTACAGAGGAATCCTCAGCCTCGGCCTCCTCAGCGGGGCCATCTGTGTTGTCTTTTGGTTCGAGCTCGGCTTCCAGTTTAACACTTTCGACCTCTTTGCCAGTTTCTGCAGATTTTTCTGCTTCGGCGGCTTCACTGGCGTCTTCAGTATCTTCAACTTCCTCAGCCTCTTCCTCAGCTTCGCCCTCAGCTCCTTCCTCCGCTTCATTAGCTCCTCCGGATTCCTCTGCTCTATTAGCCCTCTCGGCAGTCTTTGCTGTCCCTAATTGGTTCCGGGACCCTGCTGGTGTCAACCGCGCACTCTTTGCGATCTGATGGATCCGGTCCATAGTTTTGATATCCTGCAATTCCACGGACTGACGCTTGCGGCCAAGCAGAGCGGCTTGTTCCTTGATGTACACAGATGTGAGGTCCAGCGTAGACTTTTCTAGGGCCTTGAGCGATGGCCGTTTTGGAAACACCTTGGCAAATAGCTGCGCGGCCTCTGTGCGGGTTAACGTTAAGTTGGCTGTATTGAGCGGATGGGCCCCAAACCGCAGAATAACCTTATTCATATCAGGCCTGCCACCCTTTTTCGTCTTTTGACACTCTCGAAAGACTGCCTGGGCAAACATCACTGACCGCAGATCATAGTCCACTGCCATGGCGAAGCTCTGCCAAAGTGCCCAAATGCTAAAGCGACTGACAAACACCGCGGCTCCGCGGCTCGACAACCCTGACTCTTGCCTGACAAACCGCCAACTTTAGCCTGACAAAGACGCGACTTCTGGGAAACGGAGCGTTCGAGTTATGCCTACTGCGAAGCTGGTGCCTGCCGCCGAGCTGGGGGAAATTGCCACGCAAAGAGGCTTACCGGAGATATTGAAGACTCCCAGTGGAACTGCCTTGGTAGAAATCCAGGGAACAGTTTTTGTGGGGACTGAGCCGCTAGTGCCGGAAGACGAGTCCGACCATGTTTATGGAGAGGTGGTTACAGAAATCGGCGAGCTGGATCTTGCCAAAGCGGTAGCTATTGGTGGAGACGTCTCGCTGATTGTGGGTGATCGGCAACGGCTGCGAGGAAAAGTCGTTAAGTTGGCCAAGCCGCTGGCGGTTCTTGAAATGCCTTTGGACCCTAACTGTACAGAAATCCCCGTAAAAGAGGTTGTCACCCATAAATTGACCTTCAGCGACAGGCCGGAGCCTTACATGCCGGATCAATAGTTAGATATTCGACGTGATTGTTACAATCTGGTATCTATCAGGATATTTTCATTCATGGTCATTTTCATTTTTAGTCTTAATTTTTATTTTTATTATTTACTATTGTAATTTCTATTATTGATATAATCATGTGCTGATATAAACTCGCTGATATAATTATTTATCTCATTCATCAACAACCAAAACACACAGGTAAAGCTGTCGCGCCTCCATGCCTCTAAAATATTCCCCTCAAACTTCGTCGACAATCAGGGGAATCAGAAAGCCAAAGACTCTGAGGCTCACCGATCGGGTTCAGCGGAACCTTACCGAGTCAGCCGTCCTACTCGCCAAGATACGAGAGTTTGCCCGCAAACACCCCTGCGAATCGGCAAATGCCCTCAATGAAAGCCTCGGCGATAGCCTGATTCTCCTCAATTCTAAGTTTCAAGACGTTACCACTGTTGCATTAAAGGCTGAATACATAGGGGATGCTCTCGATTCAGCCGCAGATTATGCAGCTGATAACGTACAGGACGACAATCCGAGCACAGACGATCTGTTGGCCCAAATGGAGACTATCCAGCCACTCAGCTCGTCAGCTCAAGCCTATTATGCCCAATGTGCCGAGCAGGTGGATTCATTGGAGCCACAGGATGCCTTCGCAGCAAGAAGATCCCGCAATCGGCCCGGAGAGCTCACAACCAGCCAAGCCAGGTTCCTGGATTTCCGCAAAGCTATTCAAAAGGTCGAGGACCCTGAGTCGGCACCGCTTCGGCTTGCCGATCTTGAGCAGTATTATGGTGACGTTTTGGTTGAAAGCGTTCAGCGGAGCTACATCTGTCCAATCACTCGCCAAGTCTTTGAAGATCCGGTCAAAGCTAAGTGCAGACACGTTTTCTCAAAGACAGCCGTTCTCGCTCTCTTCACACCCGAGACGCCTGAAATCCGGTGTCCACAGATGGGCTGTACAGCTGTTATTCTGAAAGCAGACCTTAAGCCTGACCGGGAGACGGCCGAGGCGGCGGCTAGCTGGAAGGCTGATCAGGACCGGCAAGAACAACAGGCTCGATCTACAATGGTACGTGTGTAGCTTATATCAAGTATTTATTCCGCTTTCGCTGCTGTGGCTGCTTCGGCTTTCTTGCTGCACACTCCAAACAATGATCGTTGCACACCAAGGAAAGCCTGCTCACCTCCATGGACCCGGTGTAGGCTGTTCAAGAAGAAGATTCTGTCGATTCTGTGTTTGTAGCTTTGAAAAATTAGAGGCATAGCTCTGCGCTCAAGCTGGATCTGGCAGAGGTTTTCGTCCAGATGCCGACAGCTACAATAATCGCTAAGATTGCAACTGAGACACAAATTTGTTTCGATTTTACAGAAAACAGGTAAGCTTAGGCCAAAATATAGTGTTTAAGTTGCTGAAGCTCTGTCCTAGCTCATTGTTCTTTCATTCAAGACAATAAAAGCGTTGCAGGTTTCGACCAGGTATTGAAAGACATCCTGAAAACTAAACCACACACATCACTTACTAGATGCTATGGTATTTCTGCTTTATGTAGAGGTTCGCCCACTACTCCTCACCTGAAAATTAAGGCTAAGAGTACACTATCAGGGGTTTTTTGGGGCTTCAAACTGCCCTGTGGCCTTCAATGGTTCCGGATTAGGGTTTCATTTTTTACACTTCCCAATCCGGTAATTAGGCTCCACCAAGCTATCCTAAGAGGGAGCTGCAGGATCTTCAAATGGTGAAAATTGGCATCAAGCAGTCTCCTCTATACATCTAAGCACAAATTTTGAGTAAACCTCTATATGATCTCCAACTGCCAAGTAAAGAGAAGGTAGAAGAAAGCGACGTCACGGTGAGGGCCATTCTCGATTCAATTTTATCGATAAGTACCTTCAAAAATAAACTTTTCAACGAAAGCCGTGATAGTATAGTGGTTAGTACGCGTCGTTGTGGTTTCTACAAACCCGTCGAGACCCAAGTTCGATTCTTGGTCACGGCACTCTTTTTTTGGCTGTTGCTGGACATGTTGTTACGTAATTATATGAGCCTCACTGGGTCGATGTCAGCAGATGCGCGGCGAAGGTCACGCACGCCGGTATATTTTTGAAGCCATTACTTTTGGCAATTGCTTTTATTCACAGATCAATATATACTTTAAACACCTACAGCTCACGATGATCTGATCCCTGAGGCCGGTGATCCGTGTTGAGCAGCCCACCCGCATTGTTCTGCGGTTGATGCTGCTGCTGCTGCTGCTGCGGTTGATCGGTGTAGATTGCTTTGAAGGGCTGGCCTTGCAAAGATTCGAGGAACGCCGGAGGTTTGCGGGCATGCGGAAGTCGCGGGAGTGGAATGTTTCCATGAACTCTCCGGCCGGGAAAGTCCGGATTGGGTGGGCCGTGCAATTGCTCTTCCAAAGGTGTATTGTCGCCAGTCATGTCAGCAAAGGAGCCTCGATTTCAGTATATGCGACTTTAGGATCCTGGGTAGGGGTGAGCGACCTGATTAGGATGCACAGCTAAGACTGAGGCGGCACATGCTGGACGGGATCCGAGAAAGTTGGATCTTCAGACTGTCTGAAAGCTAACAAGTGAAAAAATCTGCGCATATAGTAAAGTACTCTGGCGAATAACTGTAAATACAATTAAGAAGCTACTGCTTGCATTGAGAAGGCTGCTTGCACGGAAAATGCTTCTTTTCGCACCCTGCCCAGTTCGAGGCAGTCCTCACGCGCCTGCATCCGTTCTGACCTCGGTGATGGCCAACACAGAGCCATTTAGTCGATCCATTGCAACGCTTATACTATTGGTGTGCCATCTATACCAATTGTACTATGGAAAAGACGAAGTAATTTCTTATACTTGAAATATAACACTCGCTTCGAGTGGCTGCCTGCATGCAGATCACAGATAGTGTCTTGAAGCCGCAGTGATTTATGCTGCTACCAGAACCACTTTGTTGCCATGAGAAGAGGCATGGGCACACCCACCAGAGCCTCAGTACAAACCAAGTAAAAATTTTAGGTAGATTTAACGACGCCAGGCTATCTTTTTCCTTGTTCTATCGGCTCTATGGAGACAGTTTAACATGAAACAAGCCTAGCGAGGTTTGTGCCTTGACCGAAAAGGCTGAACCTTATTCGCAAGCTTAAATCACGAATCAATACGGACGACTGGAATATGAACTGTTCTTTTGGGTGATGAACAACTGACAGGATATTTCCGCGTATAGCCTTGAAGACTTTTCACCCATCGAGCCAAAACTGAAGCCATTGAGCTCGAGCTAGGCTCACCGGCTGACAGTTTTGCAAACCTTATGCATGGCCAGACGGCTGCACAAGGAACTTCAAGGTTTTTCAAAGGCGTGATGCTGGCATGATGGCTGGCACTGCATTATCAGGTCCCGGAGGCATATGGGCCGAAGCTTAAATAAAGGGGATATATAAGATCCCTTGGCTTCCCCGGGCTACGTTGCCTTTGCCGATCGTACTGCTCTCTCATTCCTTTTGTATATCCCCCATTGGCAGTTGTTACCATGTCCTCGGTCTCTCGCACTCGCCGGGATATGATCACCCAGCAGATGCGCAACCAAAAACGGCAGCGCGCTACCCCTCAACAGGCAACATATCTGAAGAAGATGTTTTTAAGGAACTCCAAGCCTGATCACCGGGCGCGCGAGGAGATTGGCCGTCGCATTGACATGACTCCTCGAAGCGTCCAGATCTGGTTCCAAAACAACCGGGCCAAAACTAAACACCAGAACCTGAGTAGCCATATGCCTACTGTCACCACTTCGTGCGACAGACACGTCTCAAGCGTGCAACTGGATTATCGGGCCATGACCCCTCTGTCTTCCTCTCGCTCCAATGCGAACCCAATATCCGATTATCCAGAAGGCATGTCCTTGGGGCGGCGAGGGACTGCCCCCACTCTTCGACACTCGGTGAGCCAAAACCTACCGTCCAGCGAGAGCGTAGCGGATCACCCGAACATGCTGATAAGTTGCCACAGCCTTGGAATTGGAAACTGGCGCCGCACAAGGTCGCTCAATCGCTTTGAGACTGATCTATATGTTGCTTGTGACACGTCTCGGGCCATTATCTACTATTGTGTTTTGCATGACCAGCGGTGGTTCAGAGTGGAGATGTTCTTAATGGATATATCAAATATGACTCTCCATTTTGATTCCGAGGCCGAAGGTCTGGGTCATCTGACACTCTCAGTTAGTGCGATGCCTGTATTTGCATCCCGAGCGGCATATGACGGTGACCATTGGGCCCCTTGCGGAGACTTCACTAATGGAGCTGCGAGTACAAGCAAGCAGCACGTTCTGAGCGGTCCTTACCGCCGGCTGGAGGAGCAGCTGGCCAAAATCCGCATGCTCACTGGATCGAACGGGGGCGGGGAAAGAATCGACCCTCTGCTTTTCGAAACCAATGGTCTGACCAACTTGACTGATTTGACCGAACTGACCGATTTGAAACAGTTGGCCGAACTGCCAGAGTCTTTGACGGTGCCCGAGCACCAGTATGCTGATCTTAAAGCGTTCGGAGAGGACGAGTCGATTGAGAGTAAAATAAACCGACTGTCGAATCCATTTGAACACATGCAACTCACTGAGAATCCGCCTGCGGACCTCGTGGGACTACTGATGGCTAATGAGCCATTGTATGAGGAGAGAGAGGCTGAACAAAGATCCGCCATTCGGCCATCGTTCTCCTCGGGCTCCTTGTCGACCGCTTCCGACCGTCATACACCATCGACGCCCGGCCTTGTGTTTCGGTTCCCTTCGCATACTCAAGATACCGCTGATGCTGAGCCTGCGTTTCAGTGGGATGGGGAGTCGAGCAACGCGTCCCCCCAAACTGCACCATCACTGACAGTGACAGATTCTGAAACGTCAGAGGCGGTCAAGCTTGAGTCCACTAGTGCCGAGTTCGATCTCGCACCCTACGAGATGCCGACATTGTCCATGCCATCATATGAAGAGTCGTCAACCGAGGTGACTCCATTGGATGTTGCCAAACTCCTATATCGCACGACGAATACCCCACCTGCCGAAGAGACTAGTCGGCAGTGTACGCCGTTGACAGTCAATACGGACCTTGTAGCGTTCACAGAGGAGCATGACACGGGTATCTCGCCATCACAACTGACAAGTTACTCAATGACTTCGTTGGCAGCATCCACCGTATCCTTGGAGCCTTCATTCTCGAGCCCTACCAGTCCTCCAACGTGGGAGAGCGATTTTGAAGAGGACCAATATTTGAATTAGTCTACCTCACTATCCATCCAGCGATCTATCTAGCGATCCATCCAGTGGGTCCACCAGAAATCCAGCCGGCAACCTAGCCAACTAGCCATCCGTCTCTTAATTTACTGATCATAACCAATATTCAACTATCTTGCAATTATTCTGGGTGGAATCCCTTGGTACGAACATAATCCCAGGATGACTATTTTTCATTTCCCAAGTATGACTGAACTGGTGATCCCTGAAAAATTGGATACTCTCCAGCTGAGTGCGGCCACCAAGGCGGTGGTTGCGGCCGGTGTTTTCGGGTCGCAGGCCAAAGTCACCGTTTCCGGTGTTGAGACCGTTTCTCTGACGGTCGATGGCCAGCAGCTGATCGAGCCAAATGCTATTGTGCGTTATCTCAGTAAAACGTCCACAAAGCATGATAAAGCTATTGATGTGGCCGAAACAGTACTGTACGACTTTGTTAAGCGGGCAGAGAAGCTTGATGGCTCTGCCGCGTCGGCCGTGGCAGCAGTACTTCCCTCCAACGACCTGGCTGCCGGCAGCGTGGTGCTGTTTGGCGATCTGCATGCACTTGTGGCTGCGCGTGGCAAGGCGGCCATTGCCGCAGATGCGCCTTTGACGATGTTTTACCACCGCATGCTGAATGCGCCGCGCGTCAAGAGTGCTCTAGCGGTTCTCCAGAAGACTGAGTTCTCTGCTCCTTCTGCGCCTTCCTCTGCAGGCTCTGCAGGCTCTTCTACGTCCAAGGCTACTAGCGCTGGCGCTGCTGCTGGTGCCGCTGCAGGCGCTGCGGGCGCTACTGGCGCCGCCGCCAAGGAAGTGAAGCCTGCTGCTCCTGCATGCACTGCCGGTACCAAGGCGAAACCTGAACCTGTTCCCGAATCTGCCCAGATCAAGCCTCAGCAACACCCGATTCTGCCTCAGGAGGGTGCTCGTAATATTTTGATCACGTCGGCACTTCCCTATGTTAACAATGTCCCTCATTTGGGCAACATTATTGGCTCGGTGTTGTCTGCGGACTTTTATGCCCGCTATGCCAAGAACCGTGGCTACAATACATTGTTTATCTGTGGTACTGACGAGTACGGTACTGCTACAGAAACCAAGGCGCTTGAAGAGAAGATTTCGCCTTTGGAGCTGTGCACAAAGTATCACCATATCCACAAGCAGGTCTATGACTGGTTCCAGATCGGCTTTGACCATTTTGGCCGCACGTCAACGCCTCACCAAACCGAGATTTGCCAAAAGGCGTTTTTGCAATGCAACGAAAATGGATTTTTGGAGGAGCACGAGCAGGAGCAGCTGTACTGTGAGGAACACCATGCATTCCTTGCTGATCGCTTTGTCGAGGGCACCTGCCCCAAATGTGGCTTCGACGACGCCCGTGGTGACCAGTGTGATGGCTGCGGCCAGCTGTTGGAGCCCACAGAGCTTATCAAGCCGCGCTGCAAGGTTGATGGTGCCACGCCTAAGCTGCGCACCACAAAGCACATGTACCTGTCGCTGCAGAAACTGCAGCCCAAGCTGGAGGAGTGGATTGCCAAGGATAAGGTGGATGAGGGCTGGTCGCGTAACGCGCGGCAGATCACACAGAATTGGCTCAAGGGTGGTCTTCAGGCGCGTGCTATCACGCGCGATCTTAAATGGGGCGTGCCTGTGCCTTTGAAGGGTTACGAGGACAAGGTGTTGTATGTGTGGTTCGATGCTCCCATGGGTTACCCCTCAATCACAGCTTCTTATACTCCCGAGTGGGAGAAATGGTGGAAAAACCCCAAGGATGTGAAACTGTACCAGTTCATGGGCAAGGACAATGTGCCCTTCCACACGGTCATTTTCCCGGCCACGCAGATTGCCACCGACGATGGCTGGACCAAGCTGAGCTACCTCAGCACCACCGAATACCTGCAGTATGAGGGTGGCAAGTTCTCGAAGTCGCGTAACTTGGGCGTGTTTGGCAACAATGCGCAGGAGATTAACGTGCCTGCGTCGGTGTGGCGCTATTACCTGGCCACTGCACGGCCCGAGACATCCGACTCGCAGTTCTCGTGGGCGGACTTTGTTACACGCAACAACTCAGAATTGCTGGCCAATCTCGGCAACTTTGTCAACCGCGTGATTAAGTTCACCAACGCGAAATACACTGGCTATCTTGCGCCTTACGAGGCAAGCAAACTCAGCACCTTTGCGGCGTTCAAAGCCGATGTGGACGAGCTGCTGCAAAAGTATGTTGCTGCTATGGAGAAGCAGCAGCTGCGTGAGGGCTTGGATCTGGCCATGCGCATTTCGGCGCGCGGCAACGTGTTCTTACAAGATAACAAGCTGGACAACACGCTGTTTTCCGAACACCCTGAGCAGTGTGCTGCATTGATTGGTGTTGCCGTCAATCTGATCTATCTCTTGTCGGCCGTCATCTCACCGTTTATGCCCGAGACATCTGAGCAGATTCTCGAGCAGCTGCAGGCTCCGGCCATCAAGATTCCTGATACCTTTGAGCTGCTGTTGACTGGCGGCCATCACATTGGCAAGGCCAAATACCTGTTTTCTCGCATTGATGAGAAGATGGTTAAGGAGTGGCAGGCCAAGTACGGCGGCAGCCAGGTGGCTAAGGAGCCTGAGATGAGCAAGAAGCAGCTTGCCAAACAGAAGAAGGCCGAGCGCAAGGCCAAGGAGGCCGCGCAGGCCCAGAAGACTCAGGGTGAGACTGGAGCTGAAACCAAGACCGAGACTAAGACTGAAGCCAAGACTGAGGCGAAGTCTGAGACAAAGGCTTGAGTTGAGTCTTAGCTTATACCTAAACTGAGACTGTTGCTGGACCAAAGCCCAAGCCTGAGACCAGAACTAAATTGAAAGCTAGAATGTAATCGAGCCAATACTGAATTATGGCTAACAAAGACCACGATAGAGCGAAGCCAAGCCCGAACTGAGTCAAGAACGTAGCTGAACCTAACTGTCCAAAAAAGGTGCTAATAAATACTAATAAGGGTCCTCATCACTCTCATCGGGATCGTAGCCCACGGGTGCCAGGCCGGGCGTAAGACCTGGAAACGAGTGCTGCTTGCGCACGCGCTTGACGTAGGTGGCCTTCTTCCCCAACTCTTTCAAGATCTGAGCCTTCAATGCGTCCGCATTCTCTGCGGCCTCGAGAGCTGCCAAATTCTTTTTACGTGCCTTTGCGGCATCCTTCTTCGTTTTTCCCGGATCAGCAGCCTCACGATCGGCTTTGATGCGTTCAGCATGCTGTTTTTTAGCCTTGCGTTGGCCGCGGCTCTCCTTTTTGTCTACGCCATTGCCCAATGTGCGGGACACAAGCTTGTCAAGAGCGGATCTGCTTTTGTTTTCGCCCGAGACTTTGCCCCATTTGTTCAATTTGTTCAATTTGTTCAGTTTGCTCTGGTCCTCGTTTGAGGTAGCCCTGTTCGAGGCGGCCCTGCTGGAGCTGCTCGAGCTCGTAGTCCGGCTAGTGCTCATGATAAATTATTTTCGGCCCTTACCCAGCTCTCACTGACGCTGCTGACTGCTCTCTCTGGTGAGATCGCCTCGCCGCTGGGAGGACTGTCTGATGTTGTAATCAAAGTTCATGGCCGCATTCTAGGTCAAGGGGCATTTCAAACCAGGGCGCGGGTTACATGCAGGCACCGTGAACAAGGCAATATGCTGCATTCCCCTCGCTCAAATCTGGGTGTTGAGGGGTTCGCAGATGGCCCGGTTAAATCCGAGACAGTGTGGGTCTCTATGACGGCTCGATAAAAGAGCTTTGTTGGCCCTCTTATGCCTCAGAAAACCGGCGGTCCCGCCAAGAGAGCCCGATTTGGCGTCGTTTTCAACGCTTGTCTAAGCGTTTCAGGTTTCCCTCAAGTTTCTATTCACGACCTCCCATCTGCCCCCCACACCTGCGGCGAGAATATTGTTCCATCTCGCCACCCACTTTACGCATTCGACAGAGGACAAGTGACAAGAACATTTTGACATCTTAAAACGCTTTATCCACAGGCTGGATCATCACCTATTGAATCTCTTTGCACCTCTTTTTGGACCCTCTTCTTGGACCCTCTTGCAAGTGCCTCTGCCATTGTGGACTGTTTTCGACGGGCCATTGTGATACCTCCCCTCCCAGATGAAGCGGTCGCGGTTAAGAGCGCCGCTGTCGATTTCAATTCCTAAAAATGAAAGTATGATGATCGGTCAGATGGCCACGCCTGGTTCCGGCTCAGGGCTGGCCAGTGCCGACAGCGGTCCGCGAACCGCCCCCGCGGACCTCAAGTATCCGCGGGACAATTCGTTCCGCGGCCATTTCCGATCGGCCTCCGCCGCCAGCTACAAGGACGGTCCTATTAATATTCTGCCTGGCGTTGATTTGAGCGGCGAGGCCGAGCCGGCGACACTGGAAAACTACGACGTTGTTATCAACGTGGCCAAGGAGGTCGTGTGTCCCCTGCCGGTTGCCACGCCGCCCGCAAATGCGTCAAAGTTTCCATCAATAGACCACCAACACATTACGCGCCGAGCGCACCGTGCCGGTCTCAGAGTGGTTGAATACCTTACGGTGCCGTGGGAGCACTCGTCACAGTTGGTGTGCGATTTGGACCCTTTAACGGCGTTCATGGCCCAAAGAGCTCGCGATGGGCAGCGTGTGTTGGTACATTGCCAATGCGGCGTGTCGCGATCTGCGTCACTGGTTGTAGCCTATGTGATGAGGGCGCTCGGGCTCGACCTTCAGGCCGCTTATAACTTTGTCAAAGCCCGGCAACCAGACATCTCGCCAAACCTAGGGCAGATGATGCAGTTGAACGAGTGGCAGGAGCAGGCAGGGCCTTTGCAGAACGAGTGGCAGTCAGGGCCGGAGCCAGGTCCTGGCGCAGAAAAGCAGGAGCACTCCCGGGCCCGGCGACAGGCAGGTCCTACACGGCCGTCAGACTCGGCCCCGTCTCAGCCTCAAGGCCCATCGCTGGACTGATTCTGCTCTGTTAGCCAAGTGGCGTTCCACCAGCTGCCCCATCAGCTCGCCCCACCGGCTGTTCCACCGACTGCTCCACCAGCTACTCTGCCCAAAAACGTCTCGGCAACCTATTTATTGCGTATTGCTTAATAGTTATCTTACTAGTTGTACTAGATGCCCAACTGAATTTGGGGCAATGGCCCTTTGTGTGGCCGCTGTGACTGCAGGGCTGTGCCATTTTTGCGCCTGGCGGCCTCTTTGTAGAACGAAGCTATTGACGCGGTTGTGAAGACAGACTCTAGGCAGTCAAACTGTTGATGCTCTTCAGCGCATCGTTCACATAAAACCGCACGTCCACATCTACATCCTCGCTGTGCTTTTCCAGCACCGGAAGCACTGTCTCGGTGATGGCCTGCTGGCCTTCCGGCGACGGCTGCGACACCAGTCGCTCGGCCAGCAGCTGGAACGCCTTGGCACAGTTGAATCGGATGTTGGGCACCGGGTCGTCACTGAACGACAAAATAAACGGCAGCACCTCGTCCAGAAGCACCTTTGGAGACAGCACGGGAATAATGGTCTTGACAGCCTGAAGAGCCGTCAGTCGGTACAGGTAGTTCGCCGAAGGGTTGGCGACCACGAGCTTGGGTACAATAACCTCCTCGAGCCAGTCGGAACCAAACACGTCGCACAGCTTAACGAGGTTGGCAGCAGCCGCGTCGCGCACGGCCCACACAGGATCCCAGAGCCACTGCATGACCAGCGGCACCAGCTCCTTGTTAAAGAACTCCACACCCAGTTGCTGGGCCAGCAGCGGCGAGTACTCGATAATGGCCAGCAGAACACGCCACTGTTTGTCCTTCGCAAGCTGCGAAATGGCCGGCAGCAGCGACCGCGACAGCAGATCGATGCCAATGACCTCGTTGATGACCTGCAGATTGGAAATGATCTGCAGCCGCACCTCGCTATGCTCGTCCTTGAGCATCTGCAGGAACAATGGCAGCAAAAACTCGATGGTGTTGTCTTTGCCCAGCATGGGCGAAAGCCGCGACACCTGGGTGGCCAGTGCCTCGCGCACGTGCTCGCTCGGATCCTCCACCAGCGGCTCCAGCACCGGCACTACCTGATCCAACAGCACCTGCTTGCTCTGCAGCTCGCAGAAGCCCACCACATGTTTGGCCACCGCCGTGCGCACCTCTGCCTCGGCATCTTTGCACAGATTCACAAACTGAGTCACAAACGAACTGCGCAGCTCATCACTGTCCAATTCCTTGGCCAGCAACTCGATGCGGTCTGCCGCCATATACCGCACACGCCACGAGCTGTCATGTAGCAGATCCATCGTGGCTTCTACAAGGGCCTGCGGAACCTGCTTGTTATGGGCCCGAAGCACCTTAGCAATGGAAATCACCACGGGGATGGCCAGCAGCCGTACCGAGTCTTGATCGTCGTGCACCAGCGCCTCAAACATCTCCTCGACAGGACCCTCCAGTGAGTCGCTGTCCAATGCCTCAACCACTGCTGGCAGGTGGGTTGCAGCTGCGCGCCGCACCATGGGAGCTTCGTCGGTGATCAGCTGCTTGTAGAGGGTCAGCAGCTCGGGGGTGGCTCCGCTCTTTTTGATCAGCGGTGCGAAAAGACCGGTCGCACTCATCCGGCTTGAGAACCAGTCCGTGGTGGCTATACGTTTAACCAGCGGAGCAACGTACTCCTTGGCCTGCTCCGGCGACATGGCGCCAATGACCTCCGACAGCGATGCTACCGCGGCCAGTCGCACCGTGGGCTCCTCGCACGACGCCAGCGCCGAAAGCACACCAATCAGCGACTGCGCATGCTCGGAGCCGCCCACCAGCGGCACGAACTTGGCCAACTCGTCGGCCAAAACAACAAGCACCTCGTCCTCGTCTTCCTGAGCGGCTTCCTCCAGGAATGGAATCAGCTCGTTGCGGGTCCGCGCAGGGCCCATCGCCAAGGCGATCGTCGACACCCGGCCCATTGCATTCACACGAGTGGTGGCGTCTTCATGGCGCAGCTCGTCAATAAGAACCGCGAGGGGGTACACTTCCTCGCTCATTATGTCAGAGCAATTGTGGGATTCAGATTATGTTTTGTTTATATCTTGGAGTTTAGTTTCCTTTTTATTGCTTTCCTATTTAATTGATTTGCCATTTCACTTGATGTTTATTTTTCATTTCTGATATTTTTAATATTCTGCACGCAAGCATGGCTACCCCCAATTTCGTCCAACTCAAAAAAAAAATTATAGAAGATCTGGGCGTGGTAGATTATAGTCCTAAAGGCACCGTCGACAAGGAAATTGTGCCGTTGATTAACCTTGTCAACTCGCACCCCTTACTGGTTACAACTTCATCGTGTGCTGGAAGAGTGTCTGTATTTATTGAAGGTGACAAGGCCGGCTCTAAAATCGGCGGAAAGGGTCTGGGCGGCCACTGGCTCTTTTTTACGCATGATCCCCAGGAGCTCGTGAGAGGGAAAGACTGGATCAAGGGCTTGAGGGACTATGAGCACCCTGAACCGGTGGATGCCTCTGCTCCGCGTAGGTACGTTCTCTACAAATTCGAGCCATTTATTCTGCATGTCAAATGCAACGACCTAGAAACTGCTCGGGAGCTGTTCTCATTGGCTCTTTCATGCGGCTTCAGAGAGTCCGGCATTGGCTCCAACAATGTAGTGGCCATCCGCATCTCCATGCGTATAGACGCACCCATCGGCTACCTTCAAGATACTCGCATCCATTCATTGGTATCTACGGATTATTTGCACGAGCTGGATGCCATGGCTTTGGATCTATTTGAGAAGAACAACCGGCGCATTTCCGAAATCACAGCCAAGATTGAACTCATGTTCAAGGAAAAGCCGGTCAAGGAATCTACCCAAGAGCGACGAGAACGGAAACGTCGCGAGGGACTGCAGCGACAGGCCAAAAATGTGAGCCGTCTACCGCATTCGGAAACCGACTCACAGGCAGATGGCAAAACAAATCCGGAAATCGACCTGGTAACTAATTTTGAGACCCTGATATAGACACACAATAGCCAAACCAAAGGCAGCCTGGGCGATAGCGCCCCAACCCTGACGCTACATTAATTTCACACGACTGTCCCTGACTCATGTCTGAACTCGAGAAGAAGACCGAGCAACTCAAGCTGTCCGAGGAGCCTGCTCCCCAGCCCAACAAAGCGGATGCTGCCAAGGTTGATGCCCAGGTTGATGCTAATGCTGACGCTAAGGCCGATGCCCAAGCCGGTGAGACGCAAGGCGAGGAAGTTGTTCTCGGTGAGGACGGCCAACCGCTGTCCAAGAAAGCCCTGAAGAAGCTGCAAAAAGAAAAGGAAAAGGAGGCCAAGAAGGCTGCCACTGCTGCGCGTTTGGCAGCTGAGCAGAAGGCTCGTGAGGCCGCCGATGTCGATGTGTCCGCCGACAAGTACGGCCGCCTGCCGCTGGTCCAGAGCCGCAACAGCGACAAGACCGGCGTCAAGCGCATTCAAATCAAGGACCTGAACAAGTCCTGGGCCGGCAAGCAGGTCACTTTCCGTGCCCGTTTGCACACATCCCGTCTGCAGGGCAACAAGATGTGCTTTTTGGCCCTGCGCCAGCAGTCCAACATTGTCCAAGGCCTCGTTGTGGCCGACGGCACCACCATCTCCAAGCAGATGGTCAAGTGGGCTGGTTCGATCTCACTTGAGAGCATTGTTGTGGTCACCGGTACTGTCCAGGCCACCCCTGAGCCTGTCAACTCTGCCACCGTCAAGGACGTTGAGATCCAGGTCACCGAGATCCGTACTCTCGCCGAGACGCCTGCCCAGCTGCCGGTGTTGATCGAGGATGCGTCTCGTTCCGAAAAGGAGGCCGAGGAGGCTGGTCTTCCTGTCGTAAACCTGGACACCCGTCTGGATGCGCGCGTAATCGATCTGCGGACGCCCACCAACCAGGCCATTTTCCGCATTCAGGCTGCCGTGTGCGCCTTGTTCCGCGAGTTCCTTACCAACAAGGGCTTTGTTGAGATCCACACGCCCAAGCTGATTGGCTCGCCATCTGAGGGAGGTGCCAACGTCTTCAAGGTGTCTTACTTCAAGGGCGATGCCTACCTGGCACAGTCGCCCCAGCTTTACAAGCAGATGCTGATTGCTGGCGACTTTGAGAAAGTGTTTGAGGTGGCTCCTGTTTTCCGGGCCGAAAACTCCAATACCCATCGCCACATGACCGAGTTTATGGGTCTGGATCTGGAGATGGCGTTTGAGGAGCACTACGACGAGGTTGTCGACTTGCTGGGTGAGATGTTCATCTTCATCTTCGCTAATCTCAAGAGTCGCTATGGTAGCGACGTCGAGGTCGTCCGCAAGCAGTTCCCTGTTGAGGAGTTCAAGCTGCCTGCCGATGGCAAGATGGTGCGTCTGCATTACAAGGATGGCATTGCTCTATTGCGTGGTGCCGGCTACGAGCTGGGCGACTATGATGACCTGACGACCGAGCAAGAGAAGGCTCTTGGCAAAATTGTCCGTGACAAGTACGACACTGACTTTTACATTCTCGACAAGTTCCCTCTTGCCATTCGTCCTTTCTACACCATGCCCGATGCCGAGGACCCCAACTACTCCAACTCGTACGATTTCTTCATGCGCGGCGAGGAGATTTTGTCTGGTGCTCAGCGTATTCACGATGCTGCTCTGCTCAAACAGCGCATGGAGCATCATGGCGTGGACCCCAACGGTGAGGGTCTCAAGGACTATGTTGATGCCTTCACGTACGGTGCGCCTCCTCATGCTGGTGGTGGCATTGGCCTCGAGCGCGTGGTCATGTTCTACCTTGGACTTGGAAACATTCGCCGCGCGTCACTGTTTCCCCGTGATCCTCGCCGGATCCGGCCTTGATCTTTAAATGGGTCCATTGTACATAGATCTTGCTATCTACTGTTGCTCATGCTGTCATGCTACTCCTCATGCCGCTAATACTGCTTAAAGGGAGTGTTCGCCAGTATTCCTGATTGCCTAGCTTAAAGCTACGGCAGCATAACATTGCTGGCAACTGGACTCCTAGGAGCCCAGGGACCTCGAACGTTGGCTTCACATAGAAACATAGACACCATGATCTCTTTCTTTTCAATATTCTTTAAGCACCCTCTAGAAATGACTTGCTGCATTGACACGCTTTTTCATCTTTTTATACTGTTCGAAATTGAAGCTCGTCAATTTCCGCCTTCGGCAATAGGCCCGCTTCATGCGTTTTAACTGTTCGTAAGAGACCATGCATCACTGTAACAACAAGGGTGCTGCAATAGCACCCTGTAGGGTATCACAAAATCAACTCTCGAATATTCCCATTAGCCCTGCAGTTGCAGCTGCGAGGATCGACATAGCACGTGGGGAAGGTGCTTCTAGGAAGCATCTTCCCCGGATGAATCTTTACATCCACAAAAATGTTTGTCTGTTGCTCAAAAAAATATTTGTTTTTCCAAAAACACTCAACCATAACGCACGTTATCTACAGTATTCCGAGTCCAGACCCGAAATGCCGAGGATTCTCATCCCCTACGTCATACACTATGCGGCCGTGCTTATGCAACCACAGGAGTGCATGTGTCAATCATAGCCTACCTGTAATAGAATAAGAGCAACGTGGGGATAAACCATCAAAGTCTTGGCAAATCAGTACTGGACCACGTGTGGGCGACCAAATAAGAATAATGAAAAAGCCGCCTAAACGTTAAAGTGGGCTGCGGTGCAAATTTAAACATAAATACGCACTTGCGCCATTTCTTTTTCCATAGCTCGGCCCGTCGTGAGGTGAAGCCGGGCCCGGCCGGACTGCGCCCAGCGCGAACCATCTGCACGCATGCATCATGACTGAGAGAGCGCTCCTCCTTGGCCGTGCCCTAACCTCGTGAAAAAATTGATGTTGTGGGCCAGCATCTCGTTAGTGTATAGGGAAGGGTGGTTGAGGGCGAGAGGTTACAAATTCGAAACAATCCATAGATGTTTTTAGAAGAAGCTGCTATTTCTAGGCGGGTGAGCAGACAGCCTATAACCCCGCTTGTCGGGAATATTCTACTGCTGGGTTGCAGAATTATCATGTGATGTCCATGCATGGGACATCCAAAGGGGTACGGGGGAGTGATAAGCCGACAGGGAAGATTGCCAGCTATTTCACAGCAACAATTAAAATGCACTCGAATACTGGAAAAGTCTCACAATAAGTATTCAAGAAGCCACCAACCTTCGCTGTTCTTATGACAGCTGTCAAAGACCTGTCAGAACCTGTCAGTATACCCCATGATAACTTTTGAGCACGTCCGCGATCTGGCTGCATATGCGGGCAAGGGCACTATGCGGGCTATACAGTCAAGCGCAGGCTGCCGAAGCTATGTTGCGCAGGATTGCTGATAGCAAAAAGGTCTTCAATAGCGTTCCAGCCTTATTCCGACAAGCAAGCGACCAAAAACTTGGGGCCATTGCGATGTTTTCCAACGTTGCTACTCCCAGCAAGAGCGGCAAGGACTAGGCGGAAGGCGCGAGGAGGCGATCGCACACCCAGCTTTCCAACAGTGACTAAGGGGGAATTCACGCCCACACAAAATTTAGCAACCCACAACTTTTGCCATTCTCCATTATCCGTGGCACAATCTCCCCCCGACCAAAAAAAACCGATTTAGTGATTTCACAGAATCATTCGATCTTAATTTCCTTCTTGTTCACTCGTGGTTTAATATTATCCCGCGTCTGAAACCCCTCCTTATACTTTTCAAGTGTGGAGAAACCCACTCTTAGCACCTCTTGAGATGCCAGGGTCTTTCCAAGACAATTCAAGGTCCCCATGGCGAACCGCCAAGGTGGTGACCGACTTTGACGAGACACATTGCCAGCGGAGGCAGTCAAAAGCCAGTGATAGTGGCAGTGATATCGCCGACGCTTCACAAGGCATTCCGCCCCCAGGGGCCATTCTTGAATTCCGCAAGGGCGAGACTGTTTTCGGTTCTAGCGACGACACAAATGGGTGGCGATTTGGTCAGGTGGGCGCCCGATCGGGCTGGTTCCCCGCGTCCGCGGTTGTTTTCGAGCAGCTTGATTCGCCCGGCGATCCGCTTGAAGAGCCTCCCCTTGCTGCTCAAAGCGCCCTCAATACCGATAACACACAAAGTTCAACACCCGTTCCCGGAGTACTATCTAGTGGTCATTCCGGTCCTGCGCCAACCGTCGGTCAGGGTATCGGAACCCCCCGCCCCCCGCTCGTGTTTACGCCCTCGGACGATCTTTCCGGATCGGATCCGTTGACATCCGGCATATCTGGACTGGCCCTTGATAGTCGTAAGAACTCTCAGTTCTCGACTTCGTCGGCCGGCACCGAACCTACGGAAGGCATTTCTGATATCGAGGAGGAAGTGGATATTGCCCATTATAAAGTAATCGAAACCGTGGATTATCCTGCCGTCTGGGTGCCGTATCGTGATCGCAGCCAGATTGTTTATTTGGATACGCAACGACAAGTGCTTGCCAAGAGCCTGCCTTTCACGTCGGTAGATGCGAGCGTAGCAGCGCCGCAGCAGGAGATTTGCCGGCCGTCGGAGCCGTGCTCGTTGGGCCGCTTGGCGTGCACCAAGCCCACACTGGCGCCCAAGCCATGTCTCTACAAAAACAGCGACTTTTACAGCGCCATTCCCAACCACGAGAGTCTCGAGGGGTTGTATCTCGATAATCTGTGGACGCAGATGGTCGAGGATGTGGCCATGCCCTACTATGGGACGTGGACCGAGACTATGCAGGGCTTTCTCGAGGCCGTGGACCGGCTAGGTGAGGCTGAGCTGAACGCAAAGCCTGTGGCCGTGTCACCGGCTGAGGCTATGGCTTCATGCACGGAGCGGCCACCCGAGAAGTTGTTTGCGAGCGACTACCAAGTGCGGGCGCGATCGAGAGATCCCAACCGTCAAGACCGCTTTGGCAGTCCTGCGCGGTCATCTTCGCGGTCAGCGTCGCGGTCGCGGGTTACCTCACGTGCCACCCCGCCAAGAGGCCGCCGCCGCGCTGCCGAAACAATGCAGCTGGCAGTTGGTGCCGATTCAGAGGTCGACGGCATTCCCGTGCCGCAATCAACGCTATTGCGTGGCACTTCAACCTCTTCGCGACGCAATAACTCTGCGCCCCCGGCAACTTCGCCGTCCCGCTTTGATGCCCCACCCGCTCCGCCGCCTTACATGGGCCAGGATGTGCCTAGCCATCTTTCCTACGGTATCTATACCGGTCCGCTCGACGAATCTTTGGGTGAGGTCGACGGACCGTTGTGTGTAGTGGCCCTAGGCCCGTGGACGACTCAGACGCCTGGCCAGACGCCCGGTCAGACCCCCTCGCAGACGCCGGGCCGTACTCCCACACAGACGCCTGGCCTGACCCACACACCTGCCGTAACCGATGCCGGGGCGGACGCTCCTCTCACCAGCCTGCCTAGCAATAACCCGTGGAGCACTGCCCGAGAGCCCGATGACCCCCGCCTTGCGGTTGCTGAGGCGTTTGCCGTGCTGGTTGGCCACTTGCACTTTATTTGCCGAGCCGCGCACGTGCCGCCGGGCACACACCCGGCTTTGGAGTTTGGTGCGCTGGCTATGTCACACCGGCTAATGCTCAACAGTGCGCTGCAGCTCTATGTTCTCAAGACTGACGGGCGTCCAGCAGCGTTTCTGGAGGAGTTGACAGAGTCGACCATGCAATTTGTGACGCTGTTCCAGGAGGCCACTGGCGCGAGTGACATGATTGCGGACTTGCCGCGGCGCGTCGCTCTCAACATCATGGCTGGCGAGTGGATCGAAGCAACTCTCGACACTACCACCATGCGGGTTGGACCGCCAACCAGTGACGTTACTGTCACTTCTAGTGGCCAGCTTCTGCCGTTGGAAGGCGTTTATGCTGACCACAGCCTATGTGGGGCTATCGAAGGCGACTTGGCCGGAAAAAAGAAGGTGCTGTTTGATTCAGTTGCCAAATGCCTGCGGTTGTGGGATTGTGTGCGCAGTGTGACGGCCCGCAAGGCTGACGATAATGTCAACGAGCACGGCATGATGCTTTTCGCGTCTCTCCACTCGGTGGCCGCCATCTACAAGTCTGTGGTGAATATCATGGATTGCTGCGACCTGCGCAAGTACTACTCGGGCGCAGGCCGGTCGTTGGAGGACCTGCTGACGGTTCTGGCCGTCAAACGCGTGCTGTTCCGGGCGCTATTCGAATTCGAGGACTCATGGTTCGACCGCAACGCCGCGCCCCGCAACGGCACGGTGGTTGCCGAGTACGCGACTGTGATTGCCAACGTTCCGGAGTTGCAGGCGGCACTTGACTCGCTAGTGGAGATCATCCAGAAAATGAACCACCAGGTCGAAGGCACGCGGCTGGCCCGCACGGCCGAGACCGGCCACACGGTGGTGTTTGATCGCCACGGCGCGCTGCGTGGAGCCACCAAGCGACTGCTGGTGGAACAGCTTACCTTGCACGAGACGCCTCGTCCGCAAGAGCAGTCGGCGTTCCTCGCCACCTTCCCGGCCTATATGGACCACATTGAGCTGGTTGATTTGCTGGAGGACCGCTTTTCGGTACAGCCTGATCGGGCCCTTAATGAGGCCGAGTATTACGAGTGGGAGGCCACTGTTCAGCGGCCAATCCGTCTACGGGTAGTCAACCTGCTGCGGATGTGGCTTGAAAACTTTTGGTCCGAGCCCGATAATGACGCGGCTCGCCGCGCACTGTACTTGCGGCTGGATCTGCTGCTGCGTACGCTGGAGAACCAGCAATGTCCGGGCACGCGGCGGCTCAGTGAGGTGCTGTCGCGGCGGCGGTCCGCGCAGAGCATTAGCAGTAGCGTGCGCACTAGCCAGTCGTCGGTTCCCATGCCCGAGCCGATGATGCCGCGCGATGACGCCGAGCCGCTGACGCCCATCGATGTGCCGGCACTCGAACTGGCGCGCCAGCTGACTATGTCGGCGCACATTCTGTTCTCTCACGTCACGCGAGAGGACTGCCTGCGGCGCGCGTTGGAACGGCCTCCTGTCAGTGCTGCCATCTCGGACTTTGTGGCTCACTGGAACTCGGAAACGTGCTGGGTATCGCAGGAGGTGCTCGAAGGCGCAGACCCCGCCGCACGTGCCGAGATCATCATGCACTTCATCGAGGTGGCGCATTTGTGCAGTGAGCTTAACAACTACAGCTCCATGATGGCTATTATCTCGGCGCTGTACTCGGCGGGTATTCACCGGCTCAAGTCCACTTGGGCGCTGGTGACTGCCGAGGCACGCACTGAGCTCGATAAGATGAACCGCATCATGAACTCGAGTCGCAACTTTACCGAGTATCGCGATTTGCTGTCGCTAATCACTGGGCCAGCGGTCCCGTTCTTTGGCGTTTGTCTGATGGACCTGCGGTTTGCCCAGGATGGAAACTCGGATTATGTAGATGGCGAGACGCGGCTGGTGAACTTTGCAAAGTGGTCCATGGTGGCCACCATCATTGACACCACGCTGCGGTTCCAGCAGTCGAGCTATCGGCTGCTGCCGGTGGAGCGCATCATGCACATGCTGCGAGTAGGAATGGCGAGTCCGCCAAGTCTCAACGAGCAGTATGCGCTGAGTCTGGCGTGCGAGCCGCGGCTGGGCCGCGAGCGCATGTCCAGCATGCCTTAATACTGGGTACGTATTTATATCTTTGTTCTTGTTCTTGCTCTTTGAGGCCGAACGGTCGCTGGCTCGTAAAGAGGCGCGTTTCTGGCCCAAGCTCAGTAGTTACCCATCAGAGAGCTGAGGGGGCGCACTCTCTCGTTCCGTCTAGTGATTCTCGGTCTTAAATAGTGCTAGATCTCTTCAAGATCCAGAAATTTTATGATATTTTCTGCCTTCGAACTATATACTTCAGGGCCGTCGAAACGCCTTCCACTAGCAGAGTCACCGGCCCACTTTACACGGTTGTGTTGGTACAGCTTCAAGGCATACCACCGTTGAGAAACCTCATAAACCATGGAGACCATAATGCAAAATACCAATGCAATAGTCTAGTAGACGGAAGACAGCAGACAGCCGGCAGTGCCAGCGGTGTAGCCAGCATGGCGGCTAGCCTAGCAACGCAGTCGACAGCTAGGTCAAGCAGCCTTGGCATGAGCCCGCTCCTGCCACAGGGTTTGCCCCGTGCACGAGCACACGACCTTGTCATTTTCCCACAAGCCAGCACTGCGGGCAATGACCCCGACAAACGCACTCTTGCCGGGTCCCGGGGTCTCTGGACGCACAACCATGGACCGGCCGATCAACTCGGAAACCTTGACGGGCTCGCGAGCAAACAAACTGGCTCCACGCTTGGTGGCAGTCAAAAGACCTAAAATCCGCAATGCTGGTCCCGCAGACTCGGCACCACGTGACAGATCGCCATAGCTGTTGATGGAGGCGATCCACTGACCAGGTGTGCCGACCGAGACATCAAACACCGTTTGGTTGTCGCTTTCGACAAGCCGCGCCAGGCCGTGTACCTTGCCATCGCCGTCTTCGAGAATGCATACGGCGGCCGAATTGGGCTCGCCACTGCCGCGTACAATGGCGTCTTTGCCGGCGCTCTCGAGGCTGTCGATGACCGTCGACGGAGGGACGTCGCCGGTGACGGTGATCTGCTGATTCGGCAAATCCACATTCAGCTTTTCGACGCCAGAGACGTTCTTCAATGCATGTTCCACGCTGTCCACGCAGTCCTGGCAGCTCATTGGCACCGCATACCGCACTGTGTAACCCATTCTGAAGTGGCCTAACGGTCCCCCACTACCCTTATTCCCAGTTTCAGTTTCGGTCCCAGCACCCAGCTTCACAGCTGACGCCAAAGTCCATTCGAGGTCTACCAGGACACATCCCACTTACATAGGCACATGCTGTCTCGGTTCTCGCAGCTGAAGCAGAGCATCAGCGACGAATTGGAGAACGTTGTTGCGGGACCCAAAGAGAAAAACGACACAATTAGTGTGCTGGAAAAGAACGCCAAGCTCTTAAAGACCGAAACGCCGGATCCTAAGGATATGGAGTTCATGGCTGCATCTACCTCTGAAACTGCTCCCTCGGCCTCTGAGACGGCCGCCTCTGCATCTACCAAGACGGCTTCAGAGACTGCTGCCCAGACTGCTGAGGCTAGTTCTGCTACTGAGACTCCTTCAACACATGACTCTACGTCGGGGCCTAGTGAGTCCAAGGAAAGCTCCATCGGGCCGACACCAAGTGACACCAAAGCTGAGTCCAGCCCAGAAAGCGAACAAAGCGCGGTGGATTCAAAAGAAACTGCCTCGGATGTCGATGCAAAACTCCGTAAGTTCGCCAAGTATGAGGAAAAGTACCCGCTGCTGCTGAAAGCGTACCGGCTAGAGAAGAAGAAGGCCGAGCTGGTCAAGTTGTTTGAGCGCGTGCTGTCAGAGAACACTCCATGCTCAAGCATTGCGGAGCCCCAAGAGATGCTTAATTTCCTTACGGGCCTTAACAACAAAAACGACATTCTTAAAAAAGAGCTAGAACGGACCTCCGACGCGTACTCGCGGCTCCGCAAACGGTCGGCCGAGACAGAGGCCAGTCTGAAGGACGAGCTGAGTACGGCCAAGGCTACTGCCGCCGCCGTTGACGAGAAAAAGCTTCAATTGCAGGTCGAGGAAGCAGAAAAAGCCCTGGCAAGTGCTAAAGCACAACTAGCTACTTCAGAAAAGGAGCTTGCAGCTGCAAGAAGCAGCCTCGAGGAGGCCCCCTCTAAGGACGAGCTTGGGGCTCTCAAAGCTAAGCTCGAGGAATCAGAAGAGCATAGGAAAGAACTGCCGCAGCTTAAGGCAGATCTCGAGTCAGCCAAGAAAGAGCTCGTGTCTTGCCAAGAGGAACTCGCGGCCGCTAAGAAAGATCTTACTGCGAAACAGGCAGATCTGGAAGCCGCTAATGACAAGTTGAAGCAGGCAGAGAAACAGGCGGAGACCGCACCTCAACTGCAGGCACCTAAATCCCAGCCCCAGCCCCAAGGCAAGAAAAAGAAGGGTAAAGGCTCTAATGTAGTTCCAGCTGGCGCCGCTGAGAGTCAGAAAGCGGTGGCTGAGGCCGAAGTGGCTCGTGCCGCTTTGGCAGGGGCCGAGAAGGCATTGGCAGAAGCCGAGAAGTCCCTAACCGACGCAAAAGAAACCAACACGAATCAGGTTCGGCGTATTACTGAACTTGAAGCCGAAATCAAGACCCTTAATGACCAGCTTGAGCGTGCCGAGATGCGGGCTGAACAAGAAGCGACTTCGGCAACCAAAGCCCACGACGATGCCGATGAGGCAGCGACCAAACTGCAAAAAGCTTCGCAGGAGCTGGAGACTTTGCGCAAAGATAAAGCCGAGATTGACAAGACGCTGCACGCCGTGAAAACGCAGTCGCTCAAGCATAAGGACGATCTCACGGTTGCAGTTGTGCAGAAGGCGGATCTGGAGCAGCGACTTAAGGCCCAGGAAGAGCTTGAGAAACAGCTCAAAGATCAGAAGGAGCTAGACAAGCAGATCAAGGAGGCAACCGCCACCCAAACCAAGCTAGAGCGCACTATTGCTGCGGGAGAGCGGTCGCGAGCAACGCTCGAGCGCGAGCGCACAGAGCTGCTGGCAGAGGTGCGTGGACTGCGCACAAAGTCCATGGAGGCCGAGGCTTCAGCGCGTACCGCCAACTCCAGCCAGGAGGGTCTCCGGCGACAGCTGGAGGAACTACGGATGCGTGTCGCCGAGGCTACGTCCCGCAATGACGTGCTGCGAGACGAATTGGCCGATGCGCAGCGGCAGGCCCATGAACGGCTGCAGGAGACAGCGGCCATGCGTGAACTTGTTGCTGAGCGCGACGGGGACCGTTCTAACGCGCTTGCAGATGCGCGTCGGTCCATCGCGCAGCTTCAAGAAGAACGCGATGCGCTTGAAACAGAGACGGCTGCCCTTAGCCAGCGTCTGCTCCGCGAAACGGACAAGCTGCGCACGCGCGGCGACGAACTGGAGGGCCAGCTATCTACAGCAGAGCGCGAGCGTAGCCGACACCTGCAAATTTCCAGTGAGCTGCGGGCGCGCTGCACAGATCTAGAGGCCGAGCTGGCGAAAGGCTCGGGTTCCTCGTCGGCAGCTGCCGCAGAGGCCGCCGCTCTGCGTAAGGACCTGCAGGACGCCGAGGCTAAGGCTCGTGAGGCATCGCGGGCACACTCGCTACTTAAACGTGTTAGCGACGATGCGTTAGCACGGGTAGACAAGCTGCAAAAGACGCAAAGGGCTCTTAGCGATGATCTGGACACACTGCGGCAAGAGAACTCGTCCCTGCGCTCAGCAAAGGCGGAACCAGCGAAAGCTCAGTCAACCGACAAAAATCAACAAGCCTATGTCAAGAATGTACTGCTAGGCTTCTTGGAACACAAGGACCAGCGCAAGCAGCTGATGCCGGTAATTTCGACGTTGCTCAAGTTTGAGGGCGAAGAAGAGCAGCGGTTCTGGGGAGCACTCAACTAGGCTCTGTCGTCGCTGTGCCACCCCTCAAGAGTTCAGAGGTCAGACTTCATAGTAGACACTAGATATTGCATTATAAACCTTTTCTTTAGGCGGCAACCCGCCATGGTCAGTTGACTCTAAAGTAGTAACACTAGATACTATTGCATGATTTTACTATTCTTCTGGCCAGTGGCTAGTGATGAGAACCTCCGAATGGGGCGGTCCGCTGGTACCAGTCGCCGCCGACGCAGTCGGCCACTGTCATCTGCTTGTCGAGGATGCGCGAGATGGCGGCACCTGCTCTGACTGTGGCGAAACTGGAATCATGCTCCAGCAGAATCCCCCGCTGGTTCTGCCATCTCACCGCGTCGTCCAACACCTGGCTATGTTTCTTGGTGGCCAGATTGAGTCGCCAGTCAAAGGTATCTCTGTTCCAAAACACGTTGGTTAGCCCAAACTGGCGCGTGATGGCGCGCACTCGGGCATCGGTAGCTCCGTAGGGAGGACGGAAGTACCGAGGAACAATATCGGCTGTAGCGTTCATTGCCCAAACTGACCACTGGACCTGGGCGGCGATCTGCTCGTTGGAGAGGCCGGGTAGAAACGCATGGCTCCATGTATGCGAAGCCAGCAGGTGACCATCACGGTGTTGGCGGCGGAATGTATCGGGGTGTTGTACCACATTCTTTCCCAATGTAAAAAACGTGGTTTTGGTCTTGAGGTTGTCGAGCAGTTCCTCGGTGGCTGGCGAAGGGCCGTCGTCAAACGTTTGCAGCATGGTCTGCTGCGAGCATGTTTCCAAATCACCTGTTTCAATACAGCCAGTGCACTCATATGCACAATAGTCGTCGGGGACATTCTCGCAGCCATCCGACTTTGTGCGCAGGCTCAGCGACGGCAGGTCCGACAGATCAAGGAAATCCATAGGGATGTATGGAGGGTTCTCCCCAGGCCACTCTGTATGGCCGGTGATATCAGTGAGCCATTGAGGAAATGGCTCTTTGGTCTGTACCGACGCGGCGTGGACCTTATAGGATTTGAACTTGATAGGCACAGGGGCTCTTCCCGGCAAGCGGTAGTGTCTGCCAGGCGAAGCCGGCATGGCCGCGACCAAGACTAGACTGAACCAGAATGTCAAATTCATGGTCAGCGCGGATGTGAGATTCCCCTATATACTCCAAGACAAGTCGTGCAAACTGTTTTGGGCCGGCCATTTTGGGCCATTTACCCAATACCCACCGAAATGGCCAAAAATACCCGCAAGAAACAAACTAGCCACAAAGCGAGCTCAGTTAGCAGCAACGATTAATTGACACATTCAGATGAATGCCTCGGACTAGAATAATAATTCTTGAAATGCTCTATTGAGCTTGAACCATAAACCTTTTTGGCCGAAGCATTTCAAAACGAGCATAATGCATGAGCTGCAGCTGCAGCGCTTCTGCACGTGATTACATGTATTCTCTCGAGGAGCTTGGACCAGTGGTGTTTGGTGCTGGTGCGTTTAACGACCAGTACAACAAGGAGAATGATCTTGGCGATACCGCCGAGACGCTTCGGCATGCGTTTGAAAAAGGCATCCACACAGTGGATACTGCTGCGTTTTACGGGCCATCCGAAGAGTACGTTGGAGCGGCGCTCAAGAAGCTCAGCAAGGATTATCCTCGCGAATCGTACTTTCTATGTACCAAGGCTGGCCGCTGGGAAACAGACGAGTTTGATTATAGCCCTGAATCCATTCGCCGCAGCGTAGAGCGGTCGCTATCGCGATTGGGTACAAAGTACTTGGACTTGCTGTACATCCACGATGTGGAGTTCCAGACGGCTGAGCAGGCCAATGCTGCGCTTACGACCGCCGCGGAGCTGAAAAAGGAGGGTATTATTCGCTACTTTGGCTTCTCGGGGTACCCTGTGCCATCTCTTGTGGAAACGGCCGAGCGCATCAGCAAGGACCCCAAGATCGGACCTGCCGATGCGGTGCTCAGTTACTGCAATCTCACGTTGCAGAACGACCAGCTATTGGCTGCTGTGCCCGAGCTCAAGGCCGCCGGTGTCAAGGTGATTCTCAATGCGTCGCCGTTATCTATGTCGCTTCTGCGGTCAGGCAAGACGCATGACTTCCACCCAGCTAGCCCTGAGCTGCGGGAGGCCGCCGACAAGCTGGGAGCCGAATTCCAGAAACAGGACGTTGAGCTAGCCGATGTGGCCATTCAATATAGCTTCAATGTTTGGGATGGCCCGACTGTGATTGGTTTACGGTCCCCTCAGGAGGTGGATGCAGTGCTTGAGCAGAGTAAGGTCAAGCCTGACGACAAGCTAGTCCAGCAAGCCCAGCAGGCATTTGGTAGCCTCTATAAGGAGACGTGGGATTCTGGTCATGTTGCGGGGTCGAAGGCATCGGTTTAGATTCCAGAGAGTCTACCGAATATATTCACACGTCCTCATGCAGTGTTTCTCGTAGACTTCGTCTGTTTCAGAGTTCAGAGTGTATATGTAGGGGCGCTAGTCAAACAGATCAAATCACGGCTGAGCTGTGGCTGCGACGTGCAGCCCAAAGACAAGGCTGCAGCTAACATTGTAAGCGAATATAAATAGTCTATAATGTATCCAGGAATTAATGCTCATCTTTGCCATATGACAGACGACGTGCTGGCATTGGCGGTTTTTCGCTCGTCGACGACTGCGATGATGCACTTTGCGGCGTGCTTGACGGCGCGGGAGAGCCGATTCTGCGGGTTCTGCCCAGCTCGAGGTCCCGTTCAGCCAATTGGGCCGTTAGAGACGCAATTTTGCGGCGCAGCAAGTCATTTTCACGACGTAGCGCTAAAACCGTATCGTGCTCGCCCACCGAAACACGGCTGCGGCGCTCCACCGACGAAGGTGCGCCTGGTGGGGGTGCCCGTGTCGACGAGGTGGACCGGGTCGAGGCTGCGGATGAGGCCGAGCGCGAGCGCGAACGGACCCCGCCCTCTCGCAGCGTGATGATTTCTCGTTGAAGTTTGTTGACAATGGCCTCTTGCTCTCGTTCCATGGCGTCGAAAACGTGGACCGGAGAAGCTGCGCCGCCGGAAATACTAGGCGAGTAGGGGCTGGATTGGCCCGAGCCCGACACCGATACCGATGCCGAAAGGTATCCGGAGCTGGCACTGGACGCAGTATCTGAGCGCTGACGCTGACGGCCTCTTGGCGGAGCCACAGGGGGAATCTGCCGAGAGTGCATTCGCTCGATGACGGTTGGATGCCGGAGGTCAAGGGTTGCCCGGGATGGCCGCGAGACGCCTGGGACCGTGCATGAGCTAGCAGGCTGCATGAGCAACAGCAAGCAAGCAACAGAAGGTGGGCAGAAGTAACACCGGTGGCCGTAGTGGTGCGATATAAAAGTACGAGAGTGGGAAGAGGTTTTTATTCCGCTTCAAGGGGTTGATTAATATGGGCTGATGTTCTCCGTGGCAACCCTGCAGTGTATTCTGCCGAAGCTGCATTCCATGATGTCCGGCTGCAAACCACCTAGACGTACAGCCGACCAAACGTGTAATAGCACATGAACTAGACCAGAGAACAGGGCAGAATCGAGGTTTAGGCTCAGTTTCGATAGAAATGAAATGCTATGCGACCGCACCTACAGCCACAGTTATAGCCATATTTTTAGGCTCATTATTAGCCTCATCTATAGCCAGACAGGCAATTATTGCTAATAAATACTAATAATCATCAGAAAGCGGCGCCGGCTGCGCCTCCAACACCGTCTTGCGCCACTCCACATACTCGTCTGGCTGGAAGCTTGTCTCGGCCCCCTCCAGAGTGTCTCTCGAGGGCGTGGAGGTCCGCGCCTGTAAAGATCTACTGCGGAATGTCACATTTTCCTTGGCCGGCGCCCGCGCCAGCTTCATGGGGGACTTGGGGATGCCAATGGGGTCCACGGCATGATTAGCCCGACGTAGTGGAAAGGCAGCATGCACGTCAAGTGCTATGGGACGGGTGAAACGTGCGGAATCCACTGATCGCAAGGCAGCTGCGGGCCGGCGAGAGGAAGGCGTACTGAGTGGAGCCCTTAGAGAAGCAAGTGTTGATGGCCGTGTGCCTGCCGAACCGGTTCTAGTTGTTCCAATAGTTCCGGTAGTGGCACTGTTGATAGCGCGGCCCCCAATGGCGGGGCGATGAGAACCCACCGCAGGCCGCTTGCTGGCTGGCGGGTTGTCTTCCACAGCGGGCCGTTTGGATGGTTGGCCGGTTCTGTTGACGGCATTAGGTTGCCCGACAAGAGCCGGCCGTCCTGGAACTGATCGCCCTGCAGGCGCTAATCGTGGTGCAGGGCGTTTCGCTTGGGGGCGCGCCACACCACCGGTAGGCCGCCTCGCGCGGTCCTTCGGCAGCGCATCTTCCAATGCCTTGACCTTTGTCAAGAGTGGCTCACCCCACACAGTGAACGGGGTGTGGTCTTCTTCCCACTCCTGCAGCGCAAGCTTGAGGCGCGCTAGCAATGCTGGGAACTTCTTTTCCAGCTGCATGCGCATATTTCCTTCTTTGACAAGGTCTCCGGGGCGTTTGACACCCTCCTTTTTAGAACTTTCCTTTAGTTTCTGGTCGAGGTCTTGAAGAGCACGCAGGTCGTCGGCGAGCGCGTACAGCATCTTCTCGGGATCTTCTTTGGGCCGGTTGGCCAATTCTTGCCAACGGGCCAGTTCGGTTTCGTGCGCAGTGAGTGAATCCTCAGTATTATCAGACCCGGCCCGCTCTTCAAACTGCTGCCGCTCTTGCGTACTCACGAAAAACAGATCCCAAAGCCGTTCGAGGTCTGTCTTGGCGCGGTCAATAAAATGCGCCAGATGTTTGGCCTTTTCGGCCTTGAGTGCCGCCAGCTCACCCTGCAGCAGAGCAATATAGTCTTGGCTCAGATTTTCTTCAGGCTCAAGCCCGGCCACAAAGCTCTGATCCGGGTTCTTGACAGTCGTGCTGAGATCCAGCGGGGAATTCATGCCCAACACGTCGCACAGCCGCCGAATGTCGTCGGCCGCGCTGACAATCTGCGTACGGCGGCGTGCTCGCTCAGTCACTAGCTCGGCCACGGCCTGCTCGGATGCGGTAAGAGCACCCTCAGCTACCCACGCGTCGGGTTTATCGCTCTCATTAACTAGCTCCACAAGTGCACTGTCGCGGGCCGCGTAAGGTGTTTTGAGGGCCGTCCACAGCCTCTCCGCGCGCGTTGCTAGCGCGGCCGCAGCCGCTGCCCTTGCGCGTCGTTCGGTCTCAAGCTCACGCGCCCGCTGCTCGAGCTTCTCCAGCGCGCCTAGCGATAGGTCTTTAGGGCCCTCAGCTTCTGTTGGCCCCTCTGGTAGGTCTACGGCCTGACTAGTACGAGTCTGATCCGCCTCATTAGACCGAGGTGCCAGTACAGAGGTTAGCCGCGTGATTTCAGCCTGGGCAGACGCGGCCCTCTCTGACCGTTGGCTGTAGACCTCACCCAGGTCATCGATTTTGGCCTGCAGCGTCTGCGCAAGTGGCCGAAATGGCGGCTCGATTGCGCACTCGACTATCTCCGCGGGTGGTTTATCCCCGATTTGGTGGTACATCTCCAGCAGCCGGTGCTTGAGGTCGGCACAGGCCTGGCGGGTCTCATCGACATCCTTGGAGACCCGCTCGATATAGTATGCAATGCCATCGGTAAGAACCGATATCAGCGCCTGGTCGCTTTCCGTTTGCTCGCTTGCGTCCAGGCCGATTTCGTCATAAAGCTGCGACAATGTCGCACGCGCTTTGTTTACCTCCGCGTCCATGTCAGCGGGGGTGCGCGTTGCTGACCTGCTTGAGAAGTCACTCTGGGAGATGCTTTTGGGAGATGCTTTTTGGGAGGTGCTGACGGAGAACAACCTCATGGAGCTGATGCAACGCGCTGATTATGCACTGCTTCACTGCCGGAGAAACTGACCTAGCCCCGATAACTTTTCAGTCATGCCAGCTCCAGCTCCTCCACCAATGCGCGTGACTATTGTGCGCCATGGCGAAACAGACCATAACCGCGAGGGCCGCTGTCAGGGCCATGTGGATATTCCCCTGAATCACATGGGCGAGGACCAGGCTCAAGTCGCGGCCGCCAAGCTGCGATCATGGGATCGCGGCCAGTTTGATGCCGCCTTTTCCAGCGATCTGAGCCGTGCAAAACGCACCGCAGAGCTAATTCTTCCTAGCGCATTCCCCCTGCAGACTCTGCCCGAGCTACGCGAGCGCTATATGGGCCGAATCCAAGGCTTGTTATACCAGGATGCTCGGGCATTGGCGGCTTCCGAGAACAAGACTTTGCAGGATTTCGGCGAAACTCCCGAAGAATTGCAAGCCCGGTTGCTCAAGGGCTGGGACTGCGTCATTGAGAAAAGCAAAAAGAATGGCTACAAAGATATTCTCATAGTCTCACACGGTGGAGCATTAATAGCGTTGATCAAGGGCTTGGTCGAGAGCGGCAGGGTCAATCCAGGCACTTGCGGCCCAGAAATCGGTGCCAGTCACCGCAACTGCGCTATCACCACCATCGAAAATGGCACGCTCAAGGAGTACGCAACGCAGGTTGTGGAGAGCGTCGCATCCAAGAAGGACCTGCAGTAGCTGCGGGCATATATAGCTAATTGTATTTTATTGATCAAACTACCTCTGTTAACGGGCTGCTACTCAAATTTTTTTTCGTTAAATAGGCTGGCCAGTCGGTTTTCAGTCCAGAGCTTTCTTCTCTTATTTTCAACACTCGCCGAGCTAACGCTCGTCGGTTTCCGCCTTTCGCGATATATCTGCCGGTTCGGTGCCCTTTCATTTAAACAGCAGATTTGCCAGTCTCTGGGGCCCACAAATGAATACAATTCGACTCAGGTCCTGCTCCAGTTGGGTATTGGTGGGCTTCGCTTGTAGCCGCTACTTGTTCTTGGCAAGGCATTGGGCCAGCGCAGTAAACTCTTTGGCACACGAGTCTTTGGCAATCGTGTGGGCCTGCGACACCACGCACTTGGCATACAGGGCACCCGGGGCAGCGCACTTGGCGGCCTGGTTGCGCAGCTTCTCGATGGCCTTCATGATGACTACCAAGGAATCTTGCAGACGCTCGAGGATGCTAGAGAATAGACCACTTGTAAGTGAGTTCGATTGTAGCCACACCAAAATGAAATCTATGATATTTTTGATCAAAGCCTTCCTTTTTTTAGCATCATTAGGGTTGAGTGATTAGTTTGAAGACGCAGGTTATACTTCTATACGCGGGTCTAGACACTAGAGAACTGGTTGCTTCAAATCCTGTTCTACGTCGTTGAGCTAGTCTAGCTTGAACAGTCGCAGGTTGAAGACAACGTCGCCGATGGTCTGCTCCTCCTCGCCAAGGTCCTTGCCCTTGGAACTTGCCGTATAAGACGGCAGGCTGCGAAGCGACTTGGTGAGCAGTTCGGGGTTCTTCGTAAGACACTTTTCGAGCGAAGACTCGGTGTCCTTGACAATGCTGTACTGCACCTCAACCTCATCAGTGGTCTTGAGGCCCAGCTTCTTGCGGTAGCGCTGCACACGGTTGATGAACTCGCGGGTCACACCCTCGGTGGCCAGGTCATCGTACACGTTGGTGTCGAGGATAAGCAAAACCTCGTTGTCGCTATTGACAGCGTGACCAGAGCCGGTTTGGGCATCGCTCAGACCCCGCACAACCTGCAGATCGCCTGCCACAAGCTCGATGCCGTCGACAGTGACCTTGCCGGTCTTGAGGTAGTTTTCGACCTCCTGCGACGAAAGCTCGGGAAGGGCCTTCTTGACACGGCCAACATCCTTCTTGAGCTTCTTGCCCAACACAGGCCACTCGGCCTGCGCGCGATACTCTACGCCGTACTTCGCCTCGTCGCTGGTCAGCACCAGCTCCACGACATTCAGCTCATCCTTGACAAACTTTTGCAACGCCTCAATGTCCTTGAGGTATGCGGCATCGGGATGCAGCACCACCAAAGTTTTCAGCGGCGTCTTGAATGACACGCTCTTTTGCAGGCGGATCGCGCGACCCAGATCAATTACCGACCGCATGCGGTCGACCGCGAGCTTGGTCTTGTCGTCCGACAGCTCGGGGCGCACCTGAGGGTAATCCAAAAAGTGCACCGACTCGGTGGAGCCCGTACTGGTCGTACCGCTGGTGGCGCTATCGGGCGTGGGAATGCGAGCCCGCAGCTTCTGGTAGATGTGCTCAGAGAGGAACGGCACAAATGGCGCCATGGCCCGCACAAACACGTACTGAGCCTCAAACAAGGTGTTGAGGGCCGCAACCGTGTCTTCAGGACCATTGTCGCCCTTGAGACGCAACCGATTAAGACGAATGTACCAGTTGGTCAGGTCGTCGATGAAATTCAGCAGGCCCGGCACAACTCCGTACAGCCGGTAGTCCTTCATCTCGGCGTGGATATGCTTGAGTAGGTCCTGCTGGGTAGATAGGAGCCAGCGGTCCATAACATTGTCAGACACGCGGTGGGGGTCGTAGATGAACTCAACGCCGGATTTGGCGGCCAGCGCAATCTGCTCCTCGAGGAACTTGAACGAGTTGTACCATGGCAGCAACACCTTAGAAACAACCTCGCGGACGCCCTCCTCCTTGAAGCGCAGCGTCTCGGCTCGAAGAACCGGCGAGTTGATCAGATAAAGCCGCACAGCATCGGCACCGTAGTTGTTGAACACATGTACGGGGTCCGGGTAATTCTTAAGGCGCTTGGACATTTTCTTGCCGTCGGCAGCCAGAATGATACCAGTAACAACGACATTCTTGAACGGCGACCGATCAAACAAGTGGTTACCCAAAACAGTCAGAGTGTAGAACCAACCACGAGTCTGGTCTAGGCCCTCGGAAATAAAGTCGGCAGGGAAGCTGCTGTCAAACACCTCCTTGTTTTCAAAGGGGTAGTGCTGCGACGCGTAGGGCATACCACCCGACTCGAACCAGCAGTCAAACACATCCTCGACGCGCTTAAGGGTACCATTGCCCTTTTCGGATGGAATAGTGATCTGGTCAACATGCTCGCGGTGCAGGTCCGTGATACCCGTGACGCCCGAGCGCTTCTCCAGCTCCTCCACGGAGCCGATGCACACAATCTCGCTGTAGTCGTCAGAAACCCAGATAGGCAGCGGGGTACCCCAGTACCGGTTACGGGAGACGTTCCAGTCGCGGGCGTTGCGAATCCAGTTGCCAAAACGGCCCTCGCCTACAGCAGCAGGAACCCAGTTAGTCTTCTCCAGGTTGTTGAGAATCTTTGGGACCTCGTCCTTGACGCGGATGAACCATCCAGGAACAGTGCGGTACAACAGCGGTGTATCAGAGCGCCAGCAGAAGGGGTACGAATGGCGCACCTGAGCGTCCACAACAAGACGGTCATTGGCCTTGAGATCTTTAATGATCTTACGGTCGGCATCCTTTACATAGACACCTGCATAAGGAGGTACCTCGTCGGTAAAGCAGCCAGTATCATTCAGGGGATTGGGACCAGGGTCCTCGGAAGTCACGACGCCGGCAGCAACGGCAGCCTCAAAATCGGCCTCACCAAAAGCAGGCGACTGGTGCACCACACCAGTACCGCTGTCGTCGGTGACATAGTCGGCGCCAATCACGCGGAACGCAGTATTCTTGTAGCGCTCGACGAAAAAGTCAAAGAGCGGCTCATACTTCTTGCCCACCAGCTCAGATCCCTTGATCTTGGCCAGCACGGTGATCTTCTCCTTCTTAGGGTTCTTGTAAAGGGTAGTTAGCAGTTTCTCCAACAGAATGTACTGTTTGCCGGTCTTTTCGTCGCGGATCTTGACGTACTCAAAGTTGGGGTTGACCGCCAAAGCCAAGTTTGACGGCAGGGTCCAGGGCGTAGTGGTCCACGCAACCATGGCCGTCTCAGGCTCGTCCACCAGCGGGAATGCAACAGTAACGGCAGGATCAAGCACCTCCTTGTAGTTCTGCTGGGCCTCGAAGTTGGAAAGCGCAGTGGTCAGGCCCGTCGAGTAAGGCATCACGCGGTAGCCGCGGTAAACAAGGCCCTTGTCGAACATGGTCTTGAAGGCCCACCATTCGGACTCCATGAACGAGGTGTACAACGTCTTGTAGTCGTTATCAAAGTCAATCCAACGACCGAGACGGCCAACAGTCGAGCGCCATTCCGAAGCATAGCGCATCACAATGGCCCGGCACTCGTTGTTGTAGTTGGCAATGCCCATCTTCATAACGTCGTCCTTGGACTTGATACCAAGCGCCTTGTCGACCTCATGCTCCACAGGAACACCATGAGTATCCCAACCAAATCGCCGCTCAACATGGTAGCCCATCATAGTGGCATAGCGAGGCACAATATCCTTGATGGTGGACGCCAGCAAATGGCCGTAATGGGGCGTGCCTGTGGCAAAAGGTGGGCCGTCGTAGAACGTGAAACGAGGACGGTCCTCGGTTAGTTTGAGCACCTTCTGGAAGGCGTCGATTTCATTCCAGAACTCGAGCACCTTCTCCTCCTCTGTGGGAAAGTGCATATTGACTAATTTTCCAGTTGACTCAGTTAAAGTTGACTCACTCACTTTTCAGCTGGGTGCTTAGTCTGAGTAGTCCCACTCTGAGTCTGCTGAGTCTGCTGAGTACTGCTGAGTACTGCTGGTACTGCCGAGTGCTGCTGGTTGCCGCCTGCCGCTGCTTATTAGGGTGCTGGGCGAAGACCTCTGTGCGATGACCTCGGAGCCGCTAACTGTTTCTGTGGATGTACCAAAGGGCCTGGGAGGCATCGATATCAGCTTTTTCGAGATCGAACGCTTAAGTGGGTTCACTGCTCCAAAAGGCTTGCACATATTCCATTACGGAGCAGATGATGCATTACGCACTGCATGGTGCATATCTAAACCTATAGCCCTGAAATTTGACGACGGTGAACTCGTCGAGGTTCCATATATCCCTCCTGTGAGTCCGTTCAAGTATGAGGAGCCCAAGGCATGGAAATATCTAGCGTCGCATCTGTCATTTGCGTCGCTCGACTGTCCAAAGGTCACCACTTTGACGGCTTTAAAACCATTCACAATGCCAAAACAAACGTGGCCAGCAGGCACTTCAGGTCGTGACCGCTCTATCTATGCACTCGATAAAACATGGTGGGTCTCTCAGCAGAACATGGCCGAACTTGCGGGCGAGTTCCAGCTGTCGTTTCTGCTGTTTGTGACCACAAGAAACCCTCAAGCGGAAATGAACTGGCATGTATTTGTGGAGCTACTTTGTTCCTGTCGCCAAGGTCTTGCCGAGTCCCCAGAAACCTTTCTGCCTCTGCTGCGATGCCTGCGGACCCAGCTCGAAGTCCTGCCTGAGGACTACCGCGACGAAGAACTGCCATTTCTCGAAAAGGGTCTGAAACGGCTGTACTGCACTGCGAATGGTCTTACCAGCGACATTGAACCCTTGGTGGAGTTGAGCAGTCCTGTTGAGATCCAAGCCCAGGCCATACTTGGCATGGCGGAGAAATGGGGAGTTGACTGGGAGGACCACGACGAGGTGTTCTAGCGCTTGCAGCGAAAAGCGGCTACCAGAAGGTATATTGAGCACATACGAAAAAGATAATGTATATACAATACACACAGAAAGCAAGTCCCCCGTCAGACCTAGGCTGCCAACGCTACACAGGAGGCAGGTCCCACACGGTCTCTACCTTCTTCCACTGAACCTGCAGTGCTTGATAGTAATTGAGCGTAGGGTATCCAACCAGGCGCACAGGATCAAACGCATATGGGTCCACGCCATCAAACATAAAGAAAGGGTGGCCGAGTCGCTCAGACGGCGTACCCACCGGCTCTCCGAACGCATCTTTCATGAGATGGTGTGCTTGCTTTGTAGAGTAGAGCAGGCGTACCGTGAGCGGCCGCTGCTCAGCCGGGTCCTCATCCGGCAGCTTCCAGCGCATCCAGAACCGATTGTCTATAAGCCGCCACTGTGACCACTCATGCGTTGAGGGATACACCTGGTAGTCGAGGCTCTGCTGAATGCGAAGCGGTGCTCTTTCCAGCTTGAGCGTATTGTGACTCGGCGTTATGAGAGTATTCAGCAGCGTGCGGCGGTCAGGTGGGCTCTCTTTTAAGTATTGGCTCACCGTCGACCGACGATAAAAGAGCTGCTCGGTTTCGTGTGGAGCTACGCTGCACAAAATCATGAGCATGAGCTGGGTCTTTGCATCCAGGGGCATTGCATCGAGTGCGGCCGACTTTTGAAGGGTTGCAGAGCCAGGGCCAAGCTTGAGCTGACCCGACAAAGTAAGCTCTCTATATGCCTGTGCGGCTGTCAAGTCAATGAAAGAACGTTTCCGCTGCAGCAGGCCCTGTAGCTCGGCTATGGCGCTGGGGTGGAAACTGGGTGGGAGACTATTGGGGTCCTTGAGCAGTGCGCGAATAGCGTTGCGTTTTGTGAGCTTGATGTCTTGGTTTGTCGGGTCCTCAAACCATTGAATGTTATTTTGGGTGCAGTAGCGATACAGCTCGGCTTTACGAGTCTGCAGCAGCGGCTTGACCAATCGAACTGGGCTCGTATCCGGTGGTGGCCGCAGTGTGAGCCACGACGACTCTTGCATTCCCGCCAGGCCGTACCATGAGCTTCTTCCGAGAAGTCTGAGGATAAACAGCTCTATCTGGTCGTCGAGCGTATGTGCATGCATAAGCGCATGGATGTCGCGGGACCTGCATGCGTCTTCGAGCAGCTCTCGACGGCCATTGCGAGCAAAGGTTTCCATTTTCGATGACGTGACCACGGACGTGTCGAGATTCAGTACGGCGGGTTGAATGCCCCATTGACTCAGTTGCTCGGCCACTGCAGCTGCCTCCTGGGCCGAGCCTGCGCGAGCATGATGATCAATCACAAAACCATGCAGATCAATGCCGCGGGGGCCAGCCCATGCCGCCGTCTGATGAGCCATGGCCATCGAGTCGACGCCGCCCGATACGGCCAGGGCGATTTTTCTAGGTGCAGGAGTTCCCAGCAGCCGTCGAAGGTGCATCTTCACTTTCTCGCGAGGCTCGAGTAGGGTGGGCTTCAGTCAGTAATCAGGGTCAAGCCGCCCAAGGTTACAGTCACTCCCAGTCAGTAGTGACTCGAACAATGATAACTTAGTAGTCAGTTCTAGTAGACTCCCAGCACCCAGCATTAGCTAGTGGCAGTACTCCCAGAAGATCAGTCAGACTCAAAACTAGACACTCAGGCACACCCAAGTGGCCTAGTAGCCTCCACCCAGCAGTAATCTCCCAGTGTTCCGAGTCATGAGTGAAGTCGCCTGGGAAGACCAGAAACAGATCAACGAGTTCTCCAAACTCAACTCGCGCTTGACGGCACGCGAGCAGCACATCAAGAATTTGAAGACTGAGAAGGAACTGATCGACGATGTCACGCTGGAGCTCGAGCTCGTGGACGAGGACGAGCAGCTGCCGTACCGCATCGGCGACGCTCTGGTCAACCTCAAGCAAAGCGAGATCATGGAGCGACTGGAGGCGCAACAGACAAAACTAGACGACGAAATCTCTACGGCACAGACCGATATCGATGGCGACGCAAGTCGCATGGACGAGCTCAAAGGCTCGCTGTACGCCAAGTTCGGCAAAGCAATCAACCTTGAACGGGATTAATGAAGCAGAATCTGGGTGAAGTGTATGTAGCTAAGAGAATGTGGAAACGAAAGTCTTTTATATAAATAGGGGCGCGCCGGGTACTGGACTGGTGGGGGCAGCGGGGGCGGTTGTGCCGGTCTGCGGGGTATGACTTGTCCGCTTGGGCTTCGATTGGGTTTCGATTGGGTTTCGATTATATCCGACTGGATTTAATCGAGGTCGTTGAGTTCATAGGGTTCATTGGATAGAGGTGGGTCCGATCGACCACTGGGGCTTGTCGAGACCGGTCTGGATGGCCCTTTTTGGTGCTCGGATATGGTTAGGCAATCAGGGTGGACCATAATCGGCCATCATGCCCGGGAGCGAAGCAGAGCAAAGAGGGCCAACTAAGACAATGTCTTAGCCAACTGGTCCTCTTCCAACACAAACGGAAAGTCCTGGTCGCTAACGCCACGCATAGCCTCGGCGGCGGTCTCGGGCATGGTCAACGCAAAACCCTTGATGACCGTGTGGTACTCAAAGTTGATTTTGGCGCCATACTCCTTCAGAGTGGACGAGATCTCGCGCACAATACGCTCGGGCGTGTCAAAGCCCTTTTCAAACACAAGAATATAATCCTTGCTGGGGCCGGCAGCCGCCAGGTTGGTGGGCGCGGCCGGCGCGGCGAGCGCAACAGTGGCCAAAAGACCGGCAATAGTAGACAGAATCGAAAGCTGCATCCTTAGGTTTTGGTGTGTGTAAGTGGTTCAGACAGGAGGAGGTTCTAAAAGGAAAGAGTGCAACCGTCAAGTGCGAATGTTGGGGGATGGGAAGATGGGAGGGTCCGTTGGTTTTATCTGCAGGTAAGCAAGGGCGGGGCCGCTTTCTGGTGGGGCGTCTCGTATGCCCGGTTCCCCCTGCCCAGAACGTCTCGAACCCTGGCCCTGACACGGCCAGCCAGGAGAATCGGGGCGAAGCAAGGGACCCCCTTGATCAGGCGATACGATTGCTTTAGCGAATAATTCGCGACGATTAAAGTTTCAAGTCTATCTAAATCCAGATTCATTGGACGTGATTGATATTTCTCGGACGAACGCCAAGAATCCTGTCGAAAACCTCGTCGGTCCAAGGATTATGCAGGTCGCTTATGCACGCGCGCTCTCCGGATCATTTGGCACGCACTCCGTTACGCACACGCATAATCGCCGAATGAGGTAGGCCATCGAGGTATTCCCCTGCATACCGCCGCAACAGGTACCTTCAACGCGTCCGAAAGTCTGTCCCTTCATTTTAAACCACATCACTTAGGGAAGCTTCGGACCGCGTCTCCGCCTCGGCTATCGCCGGCAGCATAGGTCGCGCGACACTCGAAACTGCCTTGCCATGATTCCTTCGCAGGAAGCCAAAATAAAATAACTCACTCTTGGGCTCTTCTTGGCGATAATATAGTCACTTTTTCCCCCGCCTCGTCTCGCGTCCTCTTTTTGTGCTCAATCTCCTGTCCCCCTAGTCACACTGCCTGCTCCGCCTCTCACATCGTGCCCTCCATCAGCCAGCAGGGGGTATTAAATACACGTGTCACACCCAGAGTGCTCTAGTGATGCACCCATAACACTATAGAGCCAACACCAACACCAACACCAACACCAACACCAACACTCAAACTCAAACTCAAACTTGGTCAATCATATAATAAAGAACTACATAGTAGGCAACTCCAGGGTATCTCCCCATGTAGAGCTGGTCGCGGCCGCCTCCGGCTGCCAGCCCTCAATCAAACCGTTGAAGGAGATCTTGGGGGGTGTGACCGGAATATCGGAGAGTGCTAGTCCCTGCGAAAACGGCCGCCCCGGCGACGTCTCGGCAACAGACTTGGCCGACTCCCCAAGGGATTTGGGCTCAGCACCCGGTAGCCGCGCGATCAAGGACTCCACCTCAGAGTTTACATCGCAGTCTGTCACGGTGCTGTCGGAGTCCCCGACAAAGGCGGCAGGGGCGGGAACAGGTTCCGATCGACGGCGCGTGTGGAAGAGCCGCGACCATCTATGGCGGCGGCTGGGCCGAGCGTCCTGCGACTGCTGCGACTGATGCGACCGCTGGGGGCTGCGGCGGCCGGACGAACTGTGATGGATCACGGTGTTGTCGGAGGCGCCAGGCAGCGGGTAAAGACCGGTCAACGAGTCGACATTGCCTTTCCATATTTTCTGAGCAGCAGGAGGTACTGCAACTACAGGCTCCGAGTTACTGGTAGCAGCGTCCACAATAGCTCCATCGGCAGCTGCTTCGGCGGCTTCTTGGGTGGCTCCTTGGGCGGTCCCTTGCGCGTCACCGTCGGCGGATTCATCGGTGGCTCCACCGGTGGCTCCAGCGACAGTCTCTTCAGAGGCGCCCGTAGTGGTGTCGACAATATGCGTGGTGACATTTGCAGACGCACCCGCGGTAGGATCCAAGATAGGACTCGTGGGGAGAGCGGTGACTTCCGAGGCAGGATTAGCGGCAGCATCAGAGGCTGCGCTGTCCTTGGCTGTACCATCCACGACGGCGCTCGCATCGGCAACACCATCGGGGGCAGCGCCATCGGAGGCAACGCCATCGGAGGCGTTCTCAGAATGTGAACCAGAACCGACCTGCTCGCGGCTGCGAGAGAATCGCGACCGCAAGGACTCGGCGAAACGGCGGCGGGATGCGTGGCGCTTGGCGCGGCGGGCTGCGCGGTCTGTCGCGCGCTGCGCGCTCGTGCGCCCGGCAAGCTTTGTTTCGGCCGAGACTGTCTCGGGGACAACGACGGTCGGAGTATCGCTCCCATCAGTCTTCGTCACACCAGGCTCAATTGCAGGCGCAATTGCGGGCGCAATCTCCAGTGTAGCTTCGGGCTTGGTCAATTCAGCAGCAATAACTGGCGCAGCCTTGTCGGAGTCATTGGGCTCGGTTTTGCGCTTGGATCGACGGTGGAAATGCATGATAATAACCATAATGCGCGCGCCGGCGTAATGATCGCCTGAGCCCTTGCCCTGCATGATCTCCCAGCTAGTGGAGATGTTGGGGGTACTGGGTAGTAGGGAGCACCGGCAAGTAGTGGGGTACTGGGTACTGGGAACTGAGTAGTTGAGTTCGCTGTTCGAGACAAACTAAAGCTCCAACATTGCATCCAGTTCCTGGTTGGAGCTTTCAATCAACCGTTTAGGGAGCAGGAATCCTGTTCCGTAGTCCGGCAGCCGCACAACTTCCCAGTCGTTTTGTTCTTGCTTGTCGGCATAGGCTCCCTGAGATAGGCCATGAATGGCAATTTTGCGGGGGTATTGGGCCGCAAACGAGGCTAAAGAACGGGCCTCTAGTGGAGCCTGTGCTCCTCGGCCGGTCCACGAGTCTGAGCATGGCGTGACGGAGGTGGCCGAGCCTGCAACCAAGTCTGGATCGTCGCCAAAAAGAGCCCGCGCTAGGTCGTGCCCAGGGCACAAAACCAGTCCACTAGGCTGCCGGTTTTTCACCCACAATCTGTCGGTGTTCCAGCTATGCGCATATCCGTCGGGATTAGCCGCTGGGACAACCGTAACATTGGGCAGATTCTGCGCGGCCAAATGCAGGCAGTATGCAGTGCTGGCCCATTCGCGGCCATGCAGGCCACATACAACAAGCACATTTCCGTCGTTTGGTGCTGCTCCAAGCGCCCGGATGGGCTCTCCGTCCCAGCTGATGCCTACAGGCAGGCCACTATGCTCGGACAGCAATTCAGCCAGCTGCGTAGGACTGGCAAAGTCAGAGCCAAGCACGGAGTTGGTGGGGCGAAGCGGCACGGAGTTGACCACGGCCCGACGCACATCGTCCAGTACAATGCGTTTATTGGCGGCCACTTGCTGCGGAAGTAGTCCGTCAAAGTCACGCAGCGCATCGGCCCGCAATCGAACCTGAGCGGCCGATGTCTCGGCCGTCCACACATCGGCCACCAGTGTCGCTGCAGCAGCATCGAAAGCGGCTCGGTCTGAGGGCGACGAAAAGAGGTACCCGACAATCACATCGTCGGCATGTTTATCGAAATAAGCGGCCCGCAGTTCCGGTTCCAGAAACCGACCCGCCGCAGGGCTGCCTGCAGAGGTAGTTTCGGGTCCGGACAAAATGCCCAGCGCCTCAAGCGGTGCCAGGATGGCCCAGAACGACGCTAGCGTTCCGGCCAGGACCCCCATAGCCATAGCCCCTCGCATGACAAAGTGCAGGATGAGCCATCAGGCTATTTTGCTGGTAAATATGCATAGCCCGGCACCCAGCCACGTCTAAAGTAAGAAAATAATTTACACTGATTTGCCTAATTGCATCTAAAACTTTAAGCGGCTTGCTTTTTCGTTAGAATTGCTCTGGTCTTTGGGGTGGCCGCAACCGCCATAGGGACTCCATACGGTCTGCATGCGGACCGTTAATCATGCAATACTAAATAATCGTTCTGGCTACCGATGCATAGCACTCTTTTTTGGCTGCGCATTCGGAACCACCGATATTTCGTGGCCGTTATCGCCATCTGAAGTTCTATTTCCACTGTTCCCTCTATCTTATCTTTTCCTTTTCTTGGTCGCCTCTCTGATGCCTCGATCCCTCGATCCCTCGATATTTCACGCAGTTTCATGCAGGGGTTCGCCGGGTAACTCGACCTAACCCTCTTGTTGATTATCATGAGCTTCTGAAAATAGAATACAAAATAGGGAAGAGAAGTGCCGGGATAATTTGAACGATAATTGAAAAGGTAATTGGATGGTCCGTATGTCAGTCGGATTCCTTCCCCCCCTTTTTTTATCACTCCGAGCTAAATCTCATCGGTTTCCGCCTTCGGCAGCACCAGGAGAGTGAAAAAAACAAAGTTATAGACCACAGGGACTCACAGCAGAACTGCTCCGCATCGACACACCGCTGAACCCAAGTTTCTGCTAAAACTAAAGTTCTAAAATATAAATGAACTTCGAGTAACAATAACTGCCTATCCTTTTTACATATCTTTACCACTCGGCGTACCACCGAAGGCGGCAACCGAAGAGCTTTAGCTCGGCGAGTTCACGAGAAAATTTGAAAGAAAAGAAGATAATAACACTACTACACAACAGCTAATCAACACCCCAAGGCAAGAAAAACGTCCTGCGGAACTCGGCCATATCAAGCAGAAAGGACGAGCCCAAGGACCTGTGCTAGAAAACAGCATATAGTTTTAGACTAATCTACTCAAAACTGAGCGCAAGTCGCACTACGCATAGTAGCGCGGCTCATCGAAAACGTGGTAGCGGTGACCGCGCACGCCTTGGCCACGGAACATCTGTGGGAAGCGGCGACCCACGGGGACAGCGGCCTCATCGATGCGCGCATTACTGTAGTCGGGTGCCTCGCCTACCACAAACTTGCCAACCTGCAGCTCGGTGTCAGTGATGGTGGACCGAGAGATGCGCGCGTAGCCTGTGCGCTTGAGACCCTTGTACAGAATGTACTCGCACCAGCGGTCCCAGTCGTCGGTGGGATCGATGTCGTGCATGCCCGAGTACTCGGACACGTACGTGTTGTAGTTGCCCTGGTGCGGTTTGGTCACCAGGTAGGACAGCAGAATGGTGGGGTTGGCGGCCTCACGCATAATGGTCGACACGCCGGCAGTTTGTAGGCGACGGTCCTCCACATCCTCTTCCTGACCCGAATGGAACACAACAATGTCCACGGGGTGGCCGTACACGTCCAGCGTGGCATGGATAGCCGGAGCCAACTCACCCACAGGCGACGGCATCAGATGGTGTGTGGAGTTGAGGATGGGGAATCGTGAAAGAAGCGCAGCGCCCCATGTATGCTTGTTGGGGCCGGGGCCGTAATCGGCATAAAAGCCCAGCTCCTCGGCAATGCGCTGCGTCATGTCGCGGTGGCCACCAATCACGCGCTGAGTATCGCTCTCAAGAAGGCCAACCACGTCTACCTCGGCATCGCGCAGTAGATCACGCATCCGCACTTCCGACGCCCACATGTCATTGTCAAGGCCAAAGTGCACCGTCCAAATACCAGCCGTCAGTAGCTTCTCCTCGGGGTGAACGGGAGCAGGTACCACATGTTGCAGGCGCTGCAAGGTGACAAGACCGCCCAGAGCAAGCGCGACAGTGATGGCAAGTAGCACAAGGCGAGCCACCCGCTTCGTGGCCGCCAAAATAGAGCTCGTGGCCTTTTCGCGGTTGACCTTACGCGCATTGAGCACACCAACACTCAAAAGAAGCTGGTTCACCAGCATCACCACCCACGTGCGCTCGCGCAAAACAGGGCCGCCAGGCACAAACGCATACGCGACCGTCCAAGTCTCTGCCAAAATCAGCAGCATCTCAACAAGCATGGCAATTCCAAAGACCTTGTAGGGGGAGTACCGACCCGCAGTTTCGATAATGGCAGGAGCAACCGCACACAGGTAGCCGGCCAAAACAAGGCCACCGGCATAACCAATCCAGTGCTTGAACAGGCAAAGCACAGCAGCAGCGAGGTTGGCGACAAGCAGCGGCTGGCTCGCCAGCACGGCCCGCTTGTGCGTGACACCAATATAAAGTCCAATGCCCATCACCACAAGCGTCACAAAGCCATGAGGCAGAGGGGTGGGGCCCCGCACAGGGTAGCCTTCCCACACCCATAGTGGTAGCAGCGACGTATCACTCAGGAAAGTCTGCATGGCGAAAACGAGCCCGCCAAGGCCAAGACCAGCCCGAATGGAGCAGCCGCTCGTCGCCGTAGCGGACGCTGTGGAAGGTGCAGCAATACGGCGTGTGCCAACACCCGCAAACAGGGCGCCAGTGATGGCAAGACCAAGACCCCATCGGTTGAGACCGCCGTTGGTGTCGTTCATCACGGACCAGATAGGGTTATTGGTCCACAGATACATTTTGGCGACCGCCGACAACATCAGGCCCACCACAAACGCAGCTGCATTGGCCGTGGCCCAGCCAGCTGGCTTGGATGCCGCCGCGTACGTCTGCACTGCAACGGCAATTGCACCAAACCCGCAGCCGGCAGCAACAACCTGCACGCGGTCACTGGGCACAGGCACCAAATATGCAGCCACACCCAACGCAGTGCCCAGCCACGCGAGCTGAGGGAAACCCACAAACAGCTTGCGAACAGGGCCCACCAATAGCACGGGTGCCAAAATTGCCACTAGTAGCGCCTCGTAGCCGGAAATTCCCATGTACCACAAGGGGAAGTACCAGATAAGCACGCCAAACGACGTAAACACCGACCAGAATACGAAATAGTTGGCCACGGCCACAGCGAATGTTAGTACAGGAATACCCGACGCAGCGATAGAGCCCGAGCCCGAGACCGAGCCCGCGCTCGACACCACGGCGCGCTTCTCGTCTTGAACTACAGCCGCACCAGGGCTGGCCACGCCGGCACCCTGCACGGAAATGGCTACGCCGCCGAGATCAAGGACACTGACAGTATCGAAGCCCACATCCAGCAGAATCAGGGCCCACTCGAAAAACGCGTAGATCGTGTAGGCACCAGCAATCTTGTGGACCTTATGCTGAATGAAAAAGTACACCAATGGCACAATGGTCACAAAAAAGCCCACAGCCATGCGCACACGCCATTTGCGGGCTGGCGTGTTGGCCGGTGTGAGCTGCGTGCGCAGTACCGTCCATGGAATAGTCAGAACCATATAAGCAATCATAAAGATATCATGCCAGTCGTGGTCGTCCGTGGAAGTGATATACGTCCAGCCACCGCACGTGAACGAGCGAACAACCCCCACAATCAGCGCGGCCAGAGGCTTGACAGAGCCTTCGCGGGCAGTCAGGAGGTAGGTCAGGCCCAACAACAGAAAACGAGGGCCTGCCGTCAGCGCAATCAGCAGCTGATAGATGCTCCGCTCGGGGTATCGGTCGCCAATAGTTGCGGACACCGAGGGAAACCACTCATCAGGATAACCGTAGTGTTCGTTTTGCACGATCTTGTGGTAGTGCAAGTACGAACCCACAATCAACGCGGCGAGAAACGCCGAGTAGGCCGTGATGGTATGCGCGTACGCAACCCATTTGCCGCTGATGGACAGCACGGTGGTGTTGGTTTTGTCCTTCATGACAAAAGGTTACTCCTACGCGGCCAGACGTGGGGTTACTATGGGGTTAGGCCTGAGGTTGGGGCTACTCCTCTAGCCGTTCTCGGTGCGTGGGGGCTCCGCTGCTATAGATGTTTGACACTTAAACTATGTAGGCTGCTGTCATGGGGTCTTCGGCACGCTGTCTGTGAGCTTTCTCTGCACTCATTTTATATATCGGTGAATGTAGAGAATTTAGATAGGTATCGCTGCTCCTATAACTTGTGGCAGTTACTCCTGAAGTGGCTACATAGTCAGGGCTACCAACAGCCACGGCTTGATACACATGCTCACAATAGGGTGGATAAGCTTTCCTGGCTGATAAGCTATCGCTGATGATGTTGAGTTGTGCTAGCACTGCTTGAGAGAGCATATTTATGAGGCGCGATTTAGGTCCATTATACCGTGGGGCGCAGAGCGTTGCCGTGAGGCATAGCGTATAGCTGTACTACGAGGCATAGCGTGGAGATGTACATACATTGGACATAAAACATAGAGGACGTGTGATAACCGAAGGAGAACGATCAAACAGTCTCCACCGTTTGGTACTGCTCGCTCTTGGCCCACCACCGGCTAAGAGCCAGCGCAAAGCAGCCAACGCCCATCAGGCTGAGTTGCAGCACCGCGCCGAAGTCAACTGTCTTATAGATCAGCAGCAACGCCTGGATGGCCACCAAGAATCCGAGAAGCTGCACGAGCACCGTCAGGTGGTTCATCACCACCGCTGGACCGGTGAGAATGGCTTTGGGCCGGAAACTCGCCATACCCATGGCCGCATCGAAAAGAAAGGCACCAATAACACCTACGATCTGCATTAGCAGAAAGTATCGGCTGTTTAGCCGCACCAATTGACGAAGACCGAATGAGACCGCATACGCAGCCGCACTAACAATCACCGGGATCAATACCCATTGGGCAAGGGTTCGCGCTTGCACGCTTCGCGCGCTCTGAACGGGAAACTCCTGCAAATACTTATCATGGAACCGGCATCCATACGCCAGCAGCGCGCACAAAGGGAATCCGTAGATATATGCGTGGGGAAATTCCACAACGTCGGTCACCTGATGTTTACGATGGTTGTGCACAGGACGAGGGTGGCTGGCAAAGTACACACCCACCAAAAGGAAGCCAACGGCCCATGCGCGCCACACATACGATGCAATACCACTAGGCTGCTTCAAGCGATGTGCGTGCTCGAGCTGCAGCAGATAGGGGAAGGCAATGGCCACCAGCGACAAGCAGCCAAAGATTTCTCCAACGAGCACCATGACAAATGACTGATGAAAAAGATAATGCCAAGGATTATATGCACCCTGCAGCGGTTTCTCGGCCCTGGCGCCCGCGAGACTTTTCATCCTGAAAAATGTTGGCCGATTCAAGATCGTAGCCCATTGATGGATTTTTGAGCTGGTTCATTCATTTTTTCTAAAAGCCCCATTGGCCCACCCGATAAGGTAGTCGACAGCGAGGGTTACCGCATGCGAGATGACGCTGGTTGAGAACTACCCTTCTGAGCTCGGACACAGCTCACAAATTATATCAAACACTTTCCCTAAATCCGTGAATAACCATGAGATCATTTAAAATTCCCGTCAACCTTTCGCCGTCAACATTTCATCGGCCCTGGCTGCAGGTAAACTGTTTCCGGGTTAGGGTCTGTCGCACTATATATCGATAAGGCCTCCGCGGCTCAGAATCCTAAGATCGGCGCAGACCAACTGGAAAATGTTACTTTCATCCTATCTTCTAGCTGCACTTGCTCTTGTTGAGGCTAAGCCCTCCAAGAAGTCGCAGCTACCCATCACACCCGAACGGCTCGATACTCTCAACAAGAAGTGGGGTGCAGATTGGCCTTTTTCGGGAATCTCCACGTTTGCCCATCTTGAAACCGACCGCTGCTTGACCAACCCCGAGGCTGCTTTCGATGTCGCTTTGGTTGGTGTGCCATTCGACACCGCAGTCTCATACCGGCCGGGAGCTCGTTTTGGTCCTCGGGCCATTCGTGCCGCTTCCATGCGGCAATCCAGCCTTCGCGGCTTCAATTTTCGTGCTGGCATTAATCCTTATCAAGATTGGGCCACTGTCGTCGATTGCCAGGACCTCACTGTCACTCCCGTTGACAACAAGCTTGCCCTACTGCAGATGACCGACGGCTTCACCGAGCTGTTGTCTCGTCCTACCGCCAACAAAGAAAAGGGCGACCATCCTCGGCTTGTCGCCTTGGGTGGCGACCACTCTATTGTACTCCCGCATCTCCGGGCCCTGCGCGAGATCTACGGTCCCATCGCTGTTATTCACTTTGATGCCCATCTCGACACATGGCTGCCTACCAAGTATCCCTCGGGCTGGTCCAATTTTGCTGATGCCGACTCGGGCCATTTCACCCACGGTAGCATGTTCTGGATGGCTTATGAAGAGGGCCTGCTTGCGGAGGGTTCCTGCATTCACGCTGGCTTGCGCACCCGCCTTTCAGGAACTGACTACACTGACTACGAGGAGGACAGTGAGCAAGGCTTTGCGCGCATTCAATGCGACGAGGTCGACACCATTGGCGTTGAAGGCATCGTCAAGCTCATCAAGAAGCGTGTAGGTAAGATGCCTGTCTATCTTTCCGTCGACATCGACGTCATCGATCCTGGCATGGCCCCGGGTACCGGCACCCCCGAGGTGGGCGGCTGGAGCTCGCGTGAGCTGATCGCCATGCTGCGTGGCCTTCATGACCTCAATATTGTCGGTGCGGACATTGTGGAGGTCGCCCCTGCGTACGACAATGCCGAGATCACTGCCCTGGCTGGTGCCCAAGTTGCATACGAAATCGTCACCAACATGGTCATGGGCCGTCGTGACGCCCTTCCGCACGAGAACCCTGGCCACCACGAGCTGTAAATAATCATGATCTAGTCTAATATCTAGTGCATCCTCTTTGAATTTGCCTCTGGCGCCCACTTGATCTAATTGGCTAACATGATGCTAATCAATTTCTGACTAGCCACACAACATGCGTACCTCTCTTGGCCACAAGCTCGCCGTCGGCGTTTACATCACCAGGCTTAAGACTGTCCTCAAGTGTTTTCTCGAACTCCACCTTAAAATCAGCTAGCTTTTCACCAAGAGCGGTAAGATAGCTTCGAGTCTTCCAATAGTCCCAATAAAACTCCTTGGACGGGATCATCTTGTCATAGGGGAATTTGGCTTCGTGCATCGGGCCAAAGTATTTGTTTCCCTCAAATGCAGCCGGCCATTTCATGTGATTGTACTGCGGGACATCCTTGTCATACGAGTGGCACAGCTTGACCGTCCTGTATTGCCAATTATCCTCTGAAAGGCTATCAAAGTCCTCGTAGTTCCAGATCAAACAAAGCACTCCGCCAGGTTTCAGCAGCCGGTGGAACTCCTTTACGGAGTCCTCATTCGCAAACCAGTGAAACGCCTGGGCGACCACAACGGCGTCGGCGCTGCCATCTGCCAATGGCACGCTCGAGGCATCGGCTTGAATCGCCTCAATTCCAGGCAGGTTCTTGCGAAATGTCTCCAGCATTCCGGGCGACGGATCTGTAGAGATAATTTTGGCTTTTGTCTCCTTGGCCAGCAGGGCAGTGAATTTGCCAGTGCCAGCTCCTATTTCAACAATTGTAGAGTCCGGAGTAACTTTGGTCACTTCAATCACCTTTTCGAGCGCATCTTCTGGGTATCCCGGTCTAAATTGATCATAACTAGCATGGTTCTGCGTAAAAGACGATTGAGATACGGGGTGTGCTACCATTGCGGGTGAGGAGGAGTCAACAACGACGCTCCCACATGACACCTTACCCTGAACGCGCCGCTTCGGACGTGCTCCGTGCATGCCGCTGCTCAGTGCATGCGTCTGCTCCGTGCATAGGCACGCCTCATTGGCATGTTCCTGAGTTGAGCGAAACGTTTTCTTATAGTGTTCGGAGTTGGCTACTTGGATTCTAGGACGAGAATCTATTTGGACTTGGGGATGCTGTTGCTGATCTGCTTGTTGAGGTTGATTAACTTGGAAGCGTCCACGTTGTTCTTGACGGCAAGCTCGGCCAGGCGAGAGTAGTCGCCAGTGATGCGGCCGTACTGCTCAGCAGAGACACGGTCCTCGGCGCCACCAATCATGTTGGCAAGGAAGACCTCAGCGCCGTTGGTAACGGACTGCACGAAAGGTCCAAGCAGGACGTTGCCAACGGCAACCGACAGACCACCGGTCAGAGGACCAAGAGCACGAGAGACAGTAGCAATGGCGTTGTCAATCTGAGAGTCGGCACCGGTGATGTAGGCAACCAGGCGATCAGCGTTCGAGTGAGCACTGTTAGTCTTTAGCTGGTTGTTCAAGGTATCCTGGACCTGCTGGTGGTTCGTCA
>JAJMBL010000019.1:0-149270 GCA_030565285.1 Wickerhamiella brachini | reverse complement strand
CCGAATTACTTCGAATACTCTCATTTCACTAAACTGCTTGGCTGCATTCCAGAAAAGGCTCAACTACATCTTTTCAGACTGTTTCCTTTCTTTCATGTAGGTCCTACTTTCAGAACCTCTTTTAGTTGTTTTATTGTAGGTACAATTACGGCATAATCTCCCACAGCTTGAAGTCACGTCCTCGACTAGCCCAAGCTCGTCTACCCTAGCTGGTACCACAAGACCTGCCTCTACCATTGTTCAACCTCGGCTTTTTCGTCTGCTCTTTGAATGTTTCTGGCTATATACAGAAGTCTGGCGGTCTAGAAAGATCCCTGCCCCAACGGGCTTAGGGAGTGAACTACGCGGACATTTTGAGTCCTCAGCTAAGGGTGCGCCAAACAGTGCGCGAATACGGTTAATCGCAACTACCAGACTGGCCACAACCTCAGCGAGGAGGGTCAACACGGAGGATGACACAGGCCTCAGTGTCATGCTGCAATTGTAGATACACGGGAGCTATGAATATACAGACTGAATACAGTGCGCCCTTCCCCCCACCGCGGGCCCACGCCGGATTGTCTCTCCTCGTTTCTGCTTGCCAACCCAAGATACCATTCTCCCATCATCGGTCTACGGAGTATAGCTAAGGATTGATGTGGTCAATTGATCCGGCAGTATTGATGAGGTTTTCATCTGCGCGATCAAACGGGGCAATGCCAACCCTCAGATGCGTTCACAATCAGCGAAATAATACTATTACGCGGTACAAACCAGGCTCAGAATCGCTCAGGAGACCAGCTTAATACTATCGTTTACGCAACGACCCTCACAGCGAGCACTCGCAGAAAATCGAACTTGTCGTTGGGCGATATTATGCACTACTAATTTAACGCGCTGCGAGTACAACGGCATAAAATTACGGCGTCAAGGTACAGGTCGCAAGTATTGCGGGCACGTGTTGAAAGCTGCCTCATTGCATTTTGGTATCAGTAGCGGAAATTCCACCGGAGACTGCTCGTGCCTGCTGGTGTGTACCTATTTTGCAGGCGGCGGAGTCTCAGGTGGCCGGTAGTAATCCGAGTGTCCGGGCGGGGGGCCGGCAGGGGGTGGGACGGAATCAGCGTGTCCCGGTGGAGGTACCTGAGGTGGTTGATAGTAACTCGACGGAGTTTCGGTGTTATCAGGACGAACATGAGCCTGTGGGAACGATGCCTCATCATACTTTGAGATGAAGTTGCCGTTCTGGTCATAATAGCCAGCATCATGGTTGCCTACTTCGGGGTTGTAAACGGGCGCGGGGTTTTGGGCGTTGTCGTATTGCTGCTGGCTGTGGTAGTAGCTGGGTGGTACCATCCATGCCGTGCCCGGCAGTGCTGAACCGCCTTGGCGCACACGGCGAGCAGAGTAGAAGCGCGTGAATAAACCTAGAACCAATACCACGGCAATAATTACACCAAGCAAAACCCAGCGGCCCCAGGTATACCACCCAGAGTTGCAGGAACCATAGTAACAGTCGCCGTAGTAGTAGAAGTAGCGGCGCTCAAGCATAACAGGCGATTAGTCAAGGCGGGGTAAAGGTTTTAAGCGATAGGGAAACATTGTTGTGGGTCTGACGCGCGGCGTCCTGTGACGCGGCCATGCCCACATGCATATGCCCCATATTTTCAAAAATAGTCATGACTAGATACTGAATATAGAGTTCTTCGTGCCAGCTCAGAATTTTGTATGAAACCCATCATAATATCAATCACTAAATAGAGCCTATCTTAACAAATACGACTGCTCTAAAAGGGCTAAAACTTTAATAGAATCTTGCCTTTAGCGCCAAGTTTGTTCAGCTTGTCCCAGGCCTTCTTTCCTTCTGCCACAGGGAATACGCTATCCACGCGTACCTTAATGTCGTACTCCTGAACAAGATCCGCACTTTTATTAAACCGAGTGTTCTCGTGACTGATCAAAAGACTCCAATTGATGCCTAGCCATCGGCCAAATAGCAGGCGGAATATCATGCGAGGGACGCTTGCAAGAAGCTTAAAGCTCAAAAGTTTCGCATAGCTTTTCGCTGGCTCGGCATCTCCATTGATAGTGACATACGCGGAGCCATCCTGGATTGGACGCAGGAGCTGATCCCAGACCTTGAGCGCACCGTAGCCACCGACTGTGTCAATGATTGCTTGGTACTTTCCGTTAGAAGCAGTCTCGACGAGCTTGCGGCTAAGGTCGCCAGAGGAATAGTCAACTACCTTTGTAGCTCCAAGCTGCTCAACGTATGCAGCACTGTGAGGCGAACAAGTGACCACGATATCCTTGATGTGATGGACTTTCCTGAGCACCTGGATCAAAACGGAACCGACAGCTGTGGCACCTCCAAGAATGAGCACGCGAGAGTCAGGGTTGAGCTTGGTCCTGGCCAAAATATTCAGAGTGGTCTGGAACACCAAAGGAAGGGCAGCCGCCTCCTCGTCCGTCAAGTTCTTGGGTGTCTTGATGATGGACTGATACTTAACATTGACCAATGCGTACGACCCCACAAAGCTGGGTTGACCTTCGCGAACGTTATTAACAACGCCGCAAACACGCTCACCTTTGGTGAATCTGCCCTCGAGATTACTGGCGACATAAACAATTTCTCCAGAGAAGTCAAGCCCAGCAACACCGCTACTGAAGATAGAGGTCAATTTCAATTTGATATCAACGGGGTTCAGTGATGCATATGCTGTCTTGACCAAGACAAAATCAGGCTTCAGAGGTAGAGCAATATTTCTGTGCTGAACCTCCACAGGTGAGAAACGGTTGTTGTATCCCAAAACGGTACTTTCAATAGACATCTTGATTTGCTCCGATCGGCGAAGTTTGCTGCGAGGAGGTTGCTGGTGGACTTAAATATCCAATTGTAGGGTTGGGGTTTACGAATGCAGAAGATCAAATAATCAGCATGTGGAGATGATAAATCGTCCCAAAGACGAAATCGTGGCCCCAACCCTATTTCAAAGCGTGCATTCGTAAGCTCACACATGGGAAACCAGAAAGTGATTACCAACGGAGGAGTCGCTGACTCGCGATAGTAGCACCGCCATGCAGGCTATTGCATAATCACAGCGAGACAACAGTTTTGCGTAATCTCCACCTACTTATTCAGGAGAGAAGTCTGTATCACTGTAGGATGCATAGCTAGCTACTGCTGTCATAGAGGGCATGAGGATGGCCACAACTTTTAGCGTACCAAGTTCGCGTCCATGCTGGGCCATTTCATGTGATCGTAGTCCGTCCGCTGATTCTTTTACGCTTCTCAAAGCTGTACAGGAACGATTGCTATGCATCACAGTATGCGGCTACCACCGATGCAATTAACTTCACCTTTGATGGTTCACAATTTGAGGGGACCAAAGGTCAGTTGATTTACGCTAATCGAAACCAAGGCCATATCTCTCTCAGGTTCGTTCACAACTCAAATCAGACTCTTCGACTCGAACCCAGCCTGTTGACCTCGTTCCAGGCTCTCTGCGCTTTTGCCAACGGAAACATACTATGCACGCAGAGCTTGATGTTTTAGTTTTCGATCCGCCCTATTGTTGATCAAGGCATTCCTTAAGACATGAGATCAAAATCAATTCCCAGGCAGTAGCAAAAGAAGAGGGAGGAGCAAAAGAAGAGGGAGGAGATACAGCGAGGAAGCCTGCCCCCCCCCCATCGGTTCGAAGCTAAGCTCCTAGAGTACGTTTCAGCGGGCTTGGCGTCTCGTGGTGCTGGTTGCCTTCGCTTTGGCCGAGATCATTTGAGTCGTAATCTACCACCCACCTGTGTGGCACCAGACCCTCCTGTATATGCTGCACTATGAGGTGCGCATGTGGTAAATTCCCGCTGAAAGCGCTGCCCAAGGAATAATGCTGAGCATGTAGGCCTATGAAGCGATTGTAGTAGTATGGGAGTACGAAGAGATACGGCACAGCTACATGACATGACCTAGCAATTTTAGTGCTTTCGTTCCCTGTGAAGATAAGCATATCGTCAGTGCTTGTAGTTTCTGCTATAATTTATCCTAGTATATACGCTTGCGAGGTCAATGCCGGTCCATCAAACTTTTAATTTGTGATGACCACCTTATGCACCTTAATCATCTAACGCATTCCTATAGTTGACGACATCTAGGCCAATTCTTCCAGGCCAAGTAGAAAAAAATGCTATAGGTAAAAATCAATGCTCTTAGTTATTCAATATGACGACCACCTGGGTTAAAATTCGACTAGAACCTTCCCTTTGGCTCCAAACGTGTCCAGCTTATTCCATGCTTTGGCCCCCTCACTGACAGGGAAGACGCTGTCCACTCGGACTTGAATCTCGCCGCTACGAAGCAAGTCTTCATTCTTTTGTAACAAGCTCTTATCCTGAGCGGTCATCATAGTATAATTGATTCCCAACCATTTGCCAAAGATGATGAGGCCCAACATTCTAGGAATACTGGCTAGGATGCTCCAGTTCACGACCCCAGAGTATTTCTGGACCGGCTGAACATTCCCATTGATGGTGATGTACGCAGAGCCATCCTGAATGGGATTCAAGAGTTTTCTCCAAACGTCAAGAGCAGCGCTTCCGCCAACAGCTTCAATCACTGCCTGATATCTCCCATTGGCAGCAGTCTGGACAAGCCTCTGGCTGAGGTCGCCAGAGGAGTAGTCAACTATCTTGGTGGCTCCAAGCTGCTCAACGTATGCGGCACTATGAGGCGAACAAGTAACCACGATATCTTTGACATGATGAACCTTCCTTAGCAACTGGATCAGAATGGAACCAACAGCAGTTCCCCCTCCCAGAATGAGCACGCGAGAATCGGGGTTGAGCTTTGTCTTGGCTAGAATATTCAGTGCGGTCTGGAACACCACCGGAACAGCGGCACCTTGCTCATCGCTCAAGTTCTCAGGGATCTTGATTATAGGCTGGCGCTTGACATTGACCAAAGAGTAGGAACCGACAAAGCTCTTGCTATCACCGAAATCCATGAGCGCGCCGCACACACGTTCACCTTTGGTAAATTGATCCTTCAAGTTATCAGAGACCTCAGCAATCACTCCAGAGTAGTCAAGAAGAGCAATACGGCCACTGAAGAAGGAGAATGCTTTGAGCTTCATCTCCACTGGATTTAGAGCCGCGAACGAGCTTTTGACAACGACAAAGTCTTTCTCGAGAGGAGAAGAGATAGCTTTGTTCTGTACTTCAACGGGTGAAGACCGGTTCTTGTAGGCAATAACAGTACTCTCGAATGGCATCGTGGCAGATTGATCGATGGCATTTTGGAGTGTCCTGGGGCGTTTATGTAGATCCCTGCGGCGGACATGCAGTCGCAGCCCTAACCCAACTATACACTTATAAACTGAGAGGATAACACGCGGAGGCTCATGATAGCTCTATCGTGAGGTGGATTGGGTTCATATAAACTTAAATGATAGGTTGTGTTTCAATTGGCGAAGATCTGCTGTGAGTGCGGGCCGATAAAGTGGCATAATAACAGTTCGAATTTGTCGCTTCAGGGGCGCGCGCATATGCACCCCACGGGCGCCCGTACCATTTGAAATCGGGAAACTGTCAGCCTCACATACACAGCTAGAGGACGTAATCGTGGTATTGACGCATATACAGGGGGATATGATTTTTCTTGCCCCCGTGGGCAAGCCCGCATACCGCCCATGTTGCTTCAATCAGGTCAGTCCATTCCAGCCCAGTATTGTATTATAGTGGAAATTGGCGAAGCCGAGTACCTAGGAAGATTTAGAGCTCCCATACAAAATAATACAAAAAAAAATGGGCCCTACGTGACAAAACAAAATCAGATCAGAACTCAAACGTGAACTCTTCCCTCGGAGCCAAGTTGTCAACTCTATCTCGCGGGATGATTCAGGGAAAGGGGAAATACCGTCGATACCAATTTCTGACATAGGGTCCCAAACGCCTGTGGTAGGCGGCAGACAGTCATCCTAGGACAGACCACCGACGAGGGTGCCTAGTACCCCCGCGAACAACTGCCTTATCTAGATCACCTAACCCCGACCGTTATCTGGCCCCTACCCCACATGAATATATATAGGGTGCAAGTAGCGCGAGCATAAAGACCCATCCGTCGCCATCAACAATGCTTTTTGGATTGTGTAAAAGTGCCCACGAAAAGAACATCACGTTCAAACAGAACGAGCGGGAACAGCGAATCAATGACTTGCCCGAATACCTCAAGCCATTGACGTCTGACGATAAGTCGATCTTGAACAAGCCATCAAATGAGATTGTCGATCTCGTCCACAAAGGAGAGCTTACCCCCCGGGACGTTCTCAAGGCATATGGCAAACAAGCCATTCGGGCGCAGGAAGACTGCAACCCCTTGACGGAAATCCTCATTAAGGACGCCGAGACGTGGGCCGACTCTGCCGATACTAAGGGCCCTCTCGCCGGCATGCCGGTATCTTTGAAAGACAGCGTATGGGTTGAGGGCTACGACTCGTGCATTGGCTACTCTAAGAACGTTAATAAACCTGCTCCTGAAGATGGCGGACTGGTGAAGCTGCTCAAGGATGCCGGTGCGATTCCGTTCGTCAAGACAAACATTCCCTTTACCATGTTGTCGTTTGAATGCTACAATGATATCTGGGGTACCACTGAGAACCCTCATAAGAAGGGCTTCATCCCTGGTGGCTCATCGGGTGGTGAGTCTTGCTTGATTGCCTACGGTGGTTCACGCATTGGCGTTGGCACCGACGTGGCCGGCAGTGTTCGCTTGCCTGCACATTACGCTGGCTGCTATTCTCTCAAACCATCCCAACAGCGGTTCCCCAAGACTGGTGGCACTGCGCCTACTCCTGGACAGGAAGGCATTCCCTCGGTGACAGGCCCCATGGGACGCACACTCAGTGACGTGCATTACTTTTTCAAAGCTGTCATTGAGATGAAGCCCTGGAATTATGATTACTACTGTATTCCGCTCGCCTGGCGCGAGCCACAATTGCCTAAGAAGCTCAAGTTCGGTGTGATGCGTACCGACACTGTTGTTGACCCCACGCCAGCCTGTGCTCGTGCTGTCGACTTGGCAGTGGAGGCTGTCAAGAAACAGGGGCATGAAGTTGTTGAGTTCACACCTCCTGATGCGCTCCATGCACTCGTTATTGGCTCTCAACTGCTGATGCAGGAGAACGTCACTATTGGCCGTCGCAACATGTTCTGGGGCGAGAATAACGATAAGGGTGTGCAGAGAGTAGTGAACTTTGGCCGCCTGCCCCGATTTGTTCGCCGTCTTTATGCCTGGTATGTCGAGAAGATCCGCGGCGACAAGGTTTGGGCTGCGGTTATTCGCAACATTGGCATGCACACCGTGCCCGAGGTTTGGGATCTGAATGTTCAACGTGAGGCCTATAAAAAGACGTTCTTCGATGCTTGGAACGCCTCGGGCATCGACTTTTTGATCACCCCGCCAAACGCCACTCCTGCCTTCGTACACCACGGTCTTTACAACTCGTTCTCATCTGTTGGATATACGTTTTTGTTCAACATCATTGACTACTCTGCCGGTGTCTTGCCCGTTACTCGTGTTGACAAGGTCAAGGATGCATTGCCCAAGGACTTTTCGCTCAAGAAACTTAACGGTGTAGCCCAGGGCGCCTACATGAACTACGACGCCGAGAAGCTGGATGGTCTTCCAGTTGGTGTGCAGGTCGTTGGCAAGCGGCTCGACGAAGAGAACGTTTTGGCGGCCATGAAGGTTGTCGAGGACGCTTTGATTGCCGATAATGTTGTCTACGATCCTATTTCGGTGGATTGAACCCGTATAGCCCGTATAGCATGCTATACTAATACTAGCTATCACATTTCTCAATCCAGTCTGGCTGCAGACCTAGCAGTTCTACCGATTTCAGCTGCCCCGACTCGTCGACTGCATATGGGAGATGGACATCAACCCGTGGGTGACCTGTCGCAATTTATCCCTCACTTCAGCTACCTGTCAGGTTGCTTATCGGCATGCAGGCCACCTGTCACAATTTCCTGTCACAGCTAATTGGCTCTTCTGCAGGTAACACAACGCTTGCAGGTGCCGCTCAGACGCTAGGGCTGATAGGAAGAAGAAAATAATCTATATTTTAAACTAAGCACCAGCGAGCCGGTTGTCAATGTCCTCGAGCTCGCTCTTGAGACTCACCTCTTCGACTGTCTTGACAAGCTCCTTGGTGGACTTGGCCATGTCGAATGACACACCCGCTAATCGCTGTTTCAGCTGGCGGTGCGCGGGTGCAGTGTCATCGAGCCTACCTAGATCCTCATAGAGCGTGCCCATACGGGCAGAGCAGTCGCTTAGGTTCTGGAGAATGAACGAGCCCTTATCCTTCAGTAGCCAATTGCGAGTCTGGGCCATACTCGAGCCCGTGGCGCCCAACATCTTGTCTACCAGCACCGAGATTTGGAATACCTTGGGTTTGAGCTGTCCAGCAGGCTCGTTGTCACGGATTCCACTCAGTAGGCTCTGGATAGAGTCAACCGTTTCCGAAGTCTGCTCCTCCAGATAGCCTTGCAGCTCGGCGATCGTGCTGTCGGGGGGAAGCACCATGCGGTGGGGGGTGCTCAAAGAGCCGTCGGGGTTCGAGCGCTCGCTCAAGCTCGATCTTGTCTTGAGCGGCTCCTCCGGCCTGCTTTCGGCAGAAGATGTGAAAGCAGTGCCAGTTGTGCCGGCTGTGCCGGTCGTGCCAGCCGAGTGAGGTGCCGAGCTAGGGGCCGAGTTCGGAGCTGAATTGGGACCCCATCCAGAGTGAGACGACTCGGTTGGGTATCCATTTGCCCCGGTAGAGACAATGCGAACCGATTTCTTGGGCTCGGGATTGTCAAAGTTGTAGTTCTCAGACACTCGTGACAGATGCTTATCGTGGGAGATGCGATTCTGCTCGAAGCTGTCGCGACTAGCCCTACTGCCGTGGCTATCACGGCGATTAATAGTGTTAACAGCATTCTGGAGAGGAAGTTCACGAGACTGATGGCCCTGGGAACTCTGTGAGAGTCGTTGCGGAAGGTCCTGGGAGGGAAGATCCCGGTAGATTCGGGCCGCCTTGAAAAGTTCCACTACCGAAAATGAGAGATCTGAGCACGCTGCATCAAGGAGTGCGAACGGCAGCAAGCCTCCGGCAACCGACATGTTGCGCACCACACTAATCAGCTGGTTAGCGGTACGCGAAATCAGACGTGTGTATGTCGAGTACTTGGAGTCATTCTCATCAATGTCCTGCGTCACGCGGCGAGTTGCCAAAACCACGCTGTGTAGGTTGTCGAGAAGAGCTTCGGGCTGTCCGCGGGCATTAACAAGAAGCGTGTCCACGGCAGCCTGGAACTCCTTAACTGACGAATCTCTGATTTTGCCGTTAGCATCATAGAATTGCTCGGGCTCGGGAGGGGGCTGCAACACTGAGTGACTCGAGCGCGAGTCCACACCCGACCGCAGCGCCCGCAGCTCATCCATTGCCCGTAGATGCCGACTCTTCCACTCCTGTATCTCGAGCCGCAGTGTCTGTGTCTGAGCCGACTGAGCATCCGTGGTCTGCCCCCGACGTTGCGTGAGCTCGCGCATCTCCTGTAGAAAGAGCGATGCCTCATGGCGGACCTGGTCTGTGACGCGCTGCTGCTGCTCCAGCTGCCGCTCCAGCTCCTCGTACGACGGTTTGCCGCCAACCACGGCGGAGCTAGAGACGGGCGTACCGCGGATATCCAGACTGGTAGTTGAGCCAGATTGGCCGGTCAAGGAGCGATTTGCGGGAGCGGGCGGTGCGGTTGCTACGGTCTGCGCCGCTCGTAGAGAGGCAATCTCGTCTGTGTGTTTCTTGATCTCGTCGGCATGCGTGGCGGCAGCCTGTTTATAATCGCGAGTCGCATCCTGAAGCATGTCATGCAGTTGATCATTTTCGGTGGTTGCTTGAGTCTTGAACGTCTCAAGCTCGCGCACCTGGCCTTCAAGTTCGGTCACCGACTTGTCGAGGCGCGAACACTCCTCCACAAGGTCCCGGATTTGTCCATCCTTATCCTTAATCTCTGTCTCAAGCTTCACCACTAGTTCGTCTTTCTCCTGCAGCTGAGCAGCCAGTCTATTGGCAGCACCGTTGTCTTCCCCGTCGTTCCCGCTCTTTGCAAGACTCTTTGTGGGCAGAATCTCCTCTGTACGGTCGAAACTGAGATCCTGATCATCATCCTCGGGAAGCTTGGGCGAGTCCAGACTTCGCAGCTGCTCCTCGGTATCGAACTTGAAATCATTGACACTCATATTCTCATGTGCAGGTTGCTCGTACTTTGACTGCAGCTTCTTTTGCAAAGCAGACTCCTGGTCAATTGCTTGGGCAGTAGGGGGATTTGATGGAGAGTCGAGCGAGACAACAGAGTCACCTTCATAGTCTTCATAATCGTCGCTAGAGTCTCCGCTGTCCTCAAAGTTCATGGTGGCTTTGGTAGGCAGGACTTCGGTGGTGTAGACGGTTTGCGGGGCTCCACGGGGCTGCGAGTCTCGCGACTGATCTTCCTGCTCCTGCTCGGCCAGATCTAGCAGTCCAGGAAATCGCCGCTCCTGCTCAGCAATGAGATCTTTGCACATTCCGCCCAATCGCATGTCGGACAGCGTCCCCAGCTGGTAGCGAGCATGGTTGCGCTTGGGATGAATGTCCCTGCGGGCTGGCAGGTGTTCGCCCTTTGAATAGCGAGGGTCCTTGCGGCGGTCGATTTCATCGGCAATGTCCAAACTCAGCTCAATCAAATGGTCTTCCGAGAACTTGGAAAGCTTCCGCAATGACATCGAGATACGGTGATGGTGCGGCGGAAGCGTCGCAATGAAGTTCTCGAACGTACGATGTCCTTGCACAATCTCCGCGGGGATGGCATGCCCGTCGGCAGTGTTTACAGACATTATCGCGTCAAGAAAAAAAGCTTGGTAATACGCGTCTTTACTGCACCATCTTGATCTGCATCTGCATCATCTGCTGCATACATCAAGCTTTGATCGGCCGGCCATCTCTCGTTAGTATCCATATGGGTCTCTCACCGCTCTCATACACCATCACCGGTCTCTCTTTGCATATTTTTTATGGAACTTTATTGCCCATAGCTATGCCACCTTTAAACTTTGGGGGTACTGGAATGTCCTGCACGATGGCAGACGCATGGCGCCTTAGTGAACGCACCTTACCCTTGATTTGTTGGCACCTCTTTGGGGTGGGGCTGACCTAAGTTAGTAGTGCTGAGTCGTCCGTGTCTATCTGGTTATGTAACGGGGTAACCACCAAGGGCCGCGAGGCTTCACATGGCCAAGCGCAGACAGAGTGAGACCAAATCAGAATATTTATCACTAGCTCTCTAGTACTGTCCTCGAACGCTGTCGTGTTCTCTAGACGTTATTTACAAAAACCTTGTCGGAAATAGCAAAGACAGAGTACGGGCCGCTCAAAAGACGCTCGCCAATAAACTCAAATGCCTTGCCCGCACCATGCTCCAACAAAATGGCTCCAACGAGAGCATGCACGCACGACGAGTAAATCGTCGACTCTGCTCCTTTGCCCGCAGGCTTCCAGAACACTGCCTGGTCCAAGCCAGCTAGCGTGCATACCTGCGACACCGTCAAAGAGCTGGACAACAGATCCACTGCTCGTTGGTTGATATCGAAATTTTGGCCATTAACGGCATGCTCAGCCGCAGAGCCCGACTCAGCAGCCGCTCGCGACGTTTGCATCCGCACCAACTGCTGGCCCAAGATCGCCAGTCGTTCATTGTAAGGCTTTTTTCCATGTGCAAATGATTTGTGGGTGATGCTCTGCAGGAGCAGCGGCTCAGGAAGCTCATATTTGCTGCCCAAGAATCGCTTAACGGGCTCCAGCGTCTCGCCAGTGCCTGGATAATTCACTCCGGAAGGGTTGGTCAAGTACTGCGACTCATCTTTTTTAAGGCCTCGCACCTTGGTCTCACCATTCTTAAGATACACCAGTGAGCGGGTAAAAAGGCGATTCGCCTCTTGGGGCGAGCCCGGACGCACCATTCGTAACCGTCCAAGCATTTTCTCCGGCTATATTTCAGACCTGAGTGGATAGTCGGTTTTCGCTGACAAAACCAGAGTGAAATTTCACTCGCCGCGCACCCCAACCCTTACCATCAAAAAAATTAATAATTTCGCCTAAACACACACCCTCCTCCTTCCATTGAGTTTACAAGATGGACATGTTCAAGCTGCTCAGTAGAGGAGCTTCAATCAAGCCCAAACACAAAGATGAGCTCCAGCTGTTTACCCAGGAGAAGCCAATGGCTAAGGAATCCAGGGACTATCAAGTGGAACGCAATATGAGTTTCTTCTCCAAGCCCAAGAAGCAGGTTCGGTCTGTTTCCGAGGCTGGTCAGAATGAGCAGGACATCGAGCTGGTTATCCAATCAAATGCAGATGCTGAGAAGCATCGCTCCAATAACAAAATCAAGGTGACAGGTACCGATTTGGAGCGGCCAATTGGCTCGTTCACCGATCTGGTCCAACGGTTCGATCTGTCCAAGCCCTTACTTCGCAACCTCGATCGGCAAGGCTTTTCCGACCCGACACCTATCCAGAGTGAAGCAATTCCTGCTTTGCTTAAGGACCGTGATGTGGTTGCTTGTGCCCCGACTGGTTCGGGCAAAACGCTGGCGTTTGTGACTCCTATCATCCAGGCTCTTCAGTCTACAAAATCCAAAGCCAGCGGCTCACCTAGAGCCGTCATTGTGTCACCAACCCGTGAATTGGCAACCCAGATTTACCAAGTGGCCGTTCAATTGAGCAAAGGGCACGACTTGACGGTGGCCGTGATGAACAAAGCCATGCTGGCCAAGATGCGCAACAACAATGCTGGAGCTAAGCAGAACATGGACCTCGTTATCAGCACTCCGTTGCGGTTGATTGAGGCTCTCAAGACTGAAACACTCAGTCTTGCCAAAGTCCAATACCTTGTGCTCGATGAGGCCGACCGGTTGCTTGGCGACGGCTTTGTGGAGCAGACGGATGAGATCATCGCTGCCTGCACCAATCCTCAGCTCACTAAAGCTATTTTTAGTGCTACCATGCCTGCTAACGTCGAAGAGCTGGCCACCAGTATTATGAACTCGCCCGTGCGTATTCTCGTGGGTCTCAAGGAGGCCGCGTCGGACAAGGTGGAGCAGGCATTGACCTTTTGCGGTAACGAGGCTGGAAAGCTTACTGCCATTCGCCAGATGCTCAAGGGTGGCGAGGTCGTGCCTCCGATTCTGGTGTTTGTCCAGTCCATTGCGCGTGCCAAGGCTTTGTTCCATGAGCTCCTGTACGACAAGATTAACGTGGATGTCATTCACTCTGAACTCACGCAAAACCAGCGGGACCGGGTCATTAACAGTTTTAAGCAGGGCGACATTTGGGTGCTGATTTGTACCGACGTTCTTGCTCGCGGTATTGATTTTCATGGCGTAAATCTGGTCATCAACTATGATGTTCCTACGAGTGGCCAAGCCTACGTTCACCGCATCGGTCGTACGGGCCGTGCTGGCCGCGAGGGTAAGGCGGTGACGTTCTACACTAAACAGGACATTGATACTATTCGCCCGGTCGTAAATGTGATGAAACAAAGTGGATGTGAAATCAGCGAGTGGCTGCTGCAGGCCACCGACAAGCGCCGCCGGAAGCGCATAATTACTCGCGACGAAATCTCCACAGTGCCCAAGGTTTTCAAAAAGAAACGCCAGGACCGCAGAGATATGATCGATGCCTCCAAAAAGCGTGCCCTGTAATCTATTTAATCTAACCCTCCTTCTCTCTAATTTTCTCCTCTCTCCCCTGCCGGAAAAACTCGTACGACGTCAAGCAGAATCGGCCCGGCTGGACCCGAGATGCATGGGCAAGGGTTCGGTCCGCATGAAAGCTCTTCTTCCACGCCGGCTTGCTTTCCCTACAGCACCTCATTCATGCACCGGTTCAAGTATAGTGTAAAAGATTTGGGAAAGGTATGTTCCACAAAGGATCTTCACGATGTCTATCTCAAGCGAGTGCCCAAAATGTTTGTAGACTACTGCGACTCAGGCTCTTGGTCTCAAAGCACTCGAGACCGAGATGTGATTGACTGGACCAAGAAGTTGTTCCGCCAGCGGGTGTTGCTGGACATTAGCCATCTTTCGGTCAAATCGAAGCTATTGGGTGTCGAGCATGCTATGCCCGTCGCAATTGGGCCGACGGGTATGGCAGGTATGCAGCATGGTAATGGCGAGATTCTCGCGGCCCAAGCCTGTGAGAATTTTGGCATTCCCTACACGCTGAGCACCATGTCGAACTGCTCAATTGAAGATGTTGCCAAGAACACCACGAAACCTTTTTGGTTTCAGCTGTACATGATGCGCGACCGAGCGTTCATGAAGCAACTGATTGACCGAGCCAAAGCGGCTAAATGCAGTGCCCTAGTCCTAACCGCCGACCTGCAGGTGATTGGCGAGCGTTACGCGGACGTAAAAAATGGCCTTTCGTCGCCCCCGAGACCGACCATCGGCAATATTATCAATCTTATGGGCAAGCCTTGGTGGTGTGCCAACATGGCGCTTACGCCGCCCCACCGCTGGATGTTTGGAAACCTCACGGCTGGCAGTAAGGGCGTTACAGACCCTCGGGAGCTCGCAAAGTGGATCGGCGAGCAGTTTGACCCTAAGCTATCCTGGAAAGATATCGAATGGGTCAAGGAACAGTGGGGTGGTCCTCTGATCATCAAGGGTATTATGGAGAGAGAGGATGCGCGCGGCGCTGTTGAGAGTGGTGCCGACGCGCTGGTGGTGTCCAACCACGGCGGCCGCCAGCTCGATGGCGCTCCTTCTACCTGCACTGTTTTGCCTGAAATTGTTCAGGAGGTCGACGGCAAGATCGAAGTTTTTGTCGACAGCGGTATCCGTTCTGGCCAAGACGTTCTTAGAGCAATCGCCATGGGTGCCAATGGCGTACTTGTTGGTCGCCCCTACTTGTGGGCTCTTGGTGCCTATGGCAATGCTGGTGTGAGCAAGCTGCTGCAGATAATTCATGATCAGCTGCAGACCTCAATGTCGTTCTGCGGAAAGACAGACATCAATGATGTTGATAGCAGCATTCTTCGTGACGACAAAACCCACTTGAACTCCGATTGATTACAACTGTCAAAGTTTCTTCGTGGCCGCACACTATGTTATAGAAATATCTAGATTTTTACAACTATTGTTCTTCGCGGTCGCAGGGTCAGATCTTGGTGGGATCTCCTTTATCTGCGCATACATGACTCACTGCATGACTATATAACCCGTTCTCGACTCCTCAACTTTCACGGACTCCAATGCCTATTAACGAGTGGGGACAGGAAGTGGGCGAAACCTTAGACTTCAAGGTCCCAGAGTTCCCTTCAAATGTTCATCTGGACGGTCGTTATTGCGAACTGGAGCCTTTGACAGAAGAACATGCCAAAGACCTCTACGAGGCGCACACTTCCACCGCGGACTTCGGCAAGAATTGGACATACATCCCTACACATGTCCCTAAAGACTTGGAAGATTATAAAAAGTGGCTTGTTGGTGTCATATCCGACAAGGAGTTTGTCCAGATGGCCATTATCGACAAAAAGACTGGGAAGCCAGTAGGAACTATCGCTTATCTTGCCATATCTCCCGAGTCGGGTGCCATTGAGGCTGGGTGGGTACATTTTTCTCCTCTGCTGTCTCAAACACCCCTATCTACCGAGGCCCAGTATCTTCTGATGGACCACGCCTTTAATTTGGGCTATCGACGCTATGTTTGGAGATGCGACTCGCTTAACGCACCGTCCCGAAAAGCCGCTCTTCGTATGGGCTTCAAGTTTGAGGCTGAGTTCAGAAATGCTATGGTCTACAAAGGTCGCACCCGGAATACTTGCTGGCTCTCTATTACAGACGATGAATATCCAGCCATTAAGGCTGGGTTTGAGGCATGGCTCGATCCTTCTAACTTCAACTCCGACGGTCGGCAAAGAAAGAGACTCGAGGATTTCCGCTAACAAGTAATATGGGCCCTGTTAAAACAGTCTGTAGATATTATAAACCTATGTACCGTCAAGACTTCAATACACGGCGGACAGGATTCCCCTAATGCAGCTTGCTGAGTACTGCGGTTATACCCGCTGCAATCAGTCTTGTCCTATCCAGAATCCCGCGTGACTTCACAAGGCCGTCGAGATGCATATCGAATCATGATGAGAGGAACTAAATAGTCTGCTCATCTCCGAAGAAACAAGGTCCTGTCGCAGTCTCGGTTACAATTGCCTATGCAGTGTGGTTCACATGACTAAATGCAATATGCAGATAAGAAATGTGTCATTTCAGAGTACATAACTCCGGGCCAGCAGACATTGGAGTCGATCATGCCTACAAACGAATGGGGTCAGCCCATTGGCGAGACTTTGGACTTCAAAGCTCCTCCCCATCCCTCGGATGTAACCCTTGAGGGCCGTTATTGCAAAGTGGTTCCCATCACGAAAGATCTGGCTCGAGATCTATATGATGCTCAGTTGTCGACTCCAGATGCAGCCAAGAACTGGACCTATCTTTTGACTGAGCCCCCAAAGTCGTTTGAGGAGTACAAGCAATGGGTTGACGATGCCATTGAGAGTAAGGACCCTGTTTATCTGGCCATTATAGACAAGAAGACCGGCAAGCCAGTGGGCACCTTTTCGTACCTTCGCATCTTTCCTGCCGTTGCAAACATCGAGGTGGGACACGTCCATTTTTCTCCGCTCCTTTCGCGTACGCCTCTATCCACTGAGGCTCATGCTCTGTTGATGCAGCATGCGTTTGACCTCGGCTACCGACGGTATGAATGGAAGTGTGACTCCCTCAACGGTCCATCCAGAAAAGCGGCATCACGTCTAGGCTTTACCTATGAGGGCGATTTCAGAAAAGCTTTGATCTATAAGAATCGTACTCGTGATACGAGCTGGTTTTCCATCACCGATGATGAGTATCCGGCCATCAAGGCTGCGTTTGACGCCTGGCTCGACCCATCCAATTTTGGCCAGGACGGGAAGCAAATCAAACGGTTGGAGGAGTTTCGTAAATGATAGAGAACTGCTTTTTCCCTCATGTATGAATTATGTTACTTGAGTTCGAAGAATCTACCTAGGTCCTCTAAGAGCTCAGATTATGAGAGAGATTGAGCTGGGCCATCAAAAGTCAGAAATCGGTCCCTTGGCCCAGTTGGTTAAGGCGTGGTGCTAATAACGCCAAGATCGGCGGTTCGATCCCGCCAGGGACCATTTTTTTGCATTTTCAGTTTATACAACCGTTTTTTCGACTCTGTAATATTTTGGTGTTGAAAATCAGTTACAGCGAGCTCTTTTTAAGTTTCAGCTCGTCTTAGTTCCTCCCCCTTTTTTTTCAGTAAGCTGTGGCACAGACGCAGTGGCATCCAACCTACACTAGCCAATTAACCCACATACTCAACAATATCAATTAAATAAATTCTGGAACTATGAAATAGATGCATTAAAGCACAAGAGAGGCAAACAAAGTAAGCTTCGCCCGACCAAGCATGCATTAAAGGGGCACGCCATAAGGCTGGAAGATTAGATTTCAATCTCCTCATCCACCTCAGCGATCTCAACCTCCTCGGGCTCACTCTTTGCAGCACCCTCCAATTCAGGTTGGTCAGTGGCCATCTCGTCAGCCTTTGCAGTCTTTTCATTAACTGGAGGGGTGAGAAGATCGGTGACTTTGCTAGTGCCGGTGATATCCTGCTGCTGTTGCCGCTTGTTCAGGTACTTTTGAACATCCTTTCCAGCGCCTGCGTCGGCCTCTTCTTTAGTATAGGGTCCGAATTTCAGTGCCTTGAGCTGCCGGCGGTGAACTTTGCTCTTTTGGTGAGTCTGCAGAGCGGTGTCTGTCTCGCAGTACCGAGCACAGGGCACACAGTAGAACTGGCCAAGGCCCGGCTTGTACTCGTCCATTGCTTGGTTTTCGAGAGCGTCAATGGCCTTCTCACTGGAAAGATCATCGTGAAGAATCTGATCACTGTCCCGCTTGTACCGTCTTGTTTTGAATCTCTTCGAAGCCAGATAGCGGCCCATCTTGTATATGAAAAGAAAAAAATTATCTAAGCTGAAATATTACCTGCTCCGGCAGGGAGATCCAACCAGCAGCCAAGAGACCTTTCGCGAGGGCGGTAGATGAAGGCCATTGATGCCAGCCGAATAGCTAACCATACTAGAGGTAGCTATATGAATGGAGACATAGAAGAGAGCACAGCCAGTCTTGCTTAGGTATTTGATCTAGTCTGAGTAGTCGCTATCCGAGTCATCCTTGTTGTCCAGCAAACGAGGATCGGTCCGCTCGACAATTCCGCACTTGACAAGGAAATTATCAATATCCTTAAGATTGCACGAGTTGCCACCAATTCCTTCAAGCGTCACCTGCTGCTTGATTACATTTCCGTTTTTGTACACCAAAATGGTCGGTGTGCGGTCTTCAGGGTACCGGTCATTGATCTGGTGGCATTCGATGTCCACAAACTTCACGTCCTTGAAACGAGGAGCTGTTCGCAGCAGCAGTCCGCTCAAGAGCCGACTCTGTTGTCGTTGCGACGAAACGTGGAGGACCACAGGGAAATTCTTGGAAGCATCCGTCACAGCCTCAGTGTACTCTGCCTTGTAGATATGCACCACCTCACCAAATCTCTCCCGGGAGGCCTGCTCGCGGATCTCGCGCATACGCTTGTCCCGGTACTGCTGGACAAACTCCTCGTCCTCAAGCCCGTCCTCTTCCAGCTCATCGAGCTCATCAAGCGTGCGCCCCTCCAAGCGATTTGCATGGGCCTTTTCCACGGCCTCCTCTAGGGCAGCCTCAAGCTCGGCGGTGGGCGACGGAGGCTTTTCCGGAAGAATGCCATGCTTGCGGAGCTGGTCGTTCCACTCTGTGTCTTCGTTTGGATTCTGCATGGAAGCTGGCTTACCTTATCGGCGGCCAGCTGCACATGCACGCACTTCAAGTATCGGGTGATTGGAGTGCGGTTTGCAGCATGCCGCGCCAAAATAGGAGTTCGTAGATAGAGAGCAGTGCAGCAAGTGGACCACCTCAAGTAAGAGATAAGGATCCTGGGGCTCAATATATCAATAGCCACCATTGCGACAGATACTACAAGGACTTACAATGAAGGTACTAATTGGCCGAGATATTGAAACCACAATGCCTAGACTCTACCGCTAGACACGAAACAAGCTATTCCCAAAAGAATCCCTTATCAAAGAAATACATCATTAGTGTGCACTGTACGCTTGATCGGCTACATAGAGAATTACCCGAACAGGTATGTTACAACTGCACTTGAGAATCTTGGGGAAAATAATTGCAAGACCGAGTTGGCAAGATATTCCTCAGTATAACACTGATTTTAAAGTTGGAATATCGCTGCCAACGGTTTAAAAATATTATACAATTGATCGACGGGTCTCTCGCAGAGTTGTTCACGAAGGGGCCTTCTATTTATGCAGAAGTCTGCATGATCACCTTTCTTGCATCTCGCTCGGAAAGTCCATATAAACTGCAGTGATCCCCGGTGATTAGTGCCTACATTTCTTATGAAGTCTGCTACTGCCTCCTCTAATACATCTGCATCTGACAATGCCGTTAGCCCTCCTAAGGCCGACGCCGTCAGACCCGGCAGCTTCCGCCCTACTGTTGTCTGCAACATCGTCTAATGCCACTCTACCAAATTGGCAATAACCCCGATAGACAGTTGGCCATGCCAGTGAATGACAGCCCCTCACTCAAAACAAACCAACCTACTGCTTTATCTTTTAGAGTATCAGCATATAATTAATTATTCCCCGACCCCAATTAACTTTTCTCTAATTTGACTTTCTTGGGCTGCAAGTCAGTATAAAACTATGGATCGTTGGGAACCTTAAGCCAAGATCAATATCAATCAATATGCATACATCGATGATATGACAGTGGATTTGCTTAGACCAGACCCTAGCTATCAATCGAGGCTGCAAAGCAATAATTCTAAATCAAATTATGACGTCCCACTCCCCAGGAAGACAATAGGCCTCATTCAGGCGCTTCAGGCGCTTTCAGCCACATTAAGTCCACCCATCAGCCACAGACGCCACAACTCATGACATGAGGCGCACTGCCTGTTTACATAATCAGTATGACTGCATTAGTGTGGCGTTTGATTTCAAATTATTTATCAGCTAGGGCTCAGGGCTTCTACTATAAAGCCGTCAGCAAGGTGTATAATGCCACTCACTGGGCGCTCTTTCCAAACCACCCGAAATGGCTCGCCGTCCCGCTCGCTGCTACCGCTACTGCAAGAACAAGCCTTTCCCCAAGTCGCGGTACAACCGTGGTGTCCCCGACGCCAAGATCCGTGCCTACGACCTTGGCCGCAAGCGTGCCGGAAACGATGAGTTCCCTCTGTGCGTGCACCTTGTCTCCAACGAGAAGGAGCAGCTGTCTTCCGAGGCTCTGGAGGCCGCCCGTATCTGCGCCAACAAGTACATTACCACCCAGTCTGGTCGTGAGAGTTTCCACATGCGTATCCGCGCCCACCCCTTCCACGTTTTGCGTATCAACAAAATGTTGTCGTGTGCCGGTGCCGATCGTCTGCAGCAGGGTATGCGTGGCGCTTGGGGTAAGCCTGCCGGTCTTGCCGCCCGTGTCGACATTGGTCAGATTCTGATTTCTATCCGTACCAAGGACTCCAACAAGGCTGTTGTCATCGAGGCCCTGCGTCGGTCGCGTTACAAGTTCCCTGGCCAGCAGAAGATCATCATCTCCAAGAAGTGGGGTTTCACTCCTCTGGACCGTGACGAGTACGTCCGCCGCCGCCAGGCCGGTGAGGTCAAGGATGACGGTGCCTACGTCAAGTTCCTCAACAAGCGGGGTCCTCTCGAGCAGAACATTGCCGAGTTCCCCGAGGCGTTCTCTGCTTAGATTATCACTATTTAGCTTGTTTAATAACTAGCGTTGCTGGAAATGGGCTACTCGGATGAGTAGCGATCAGATGTTTGTACTTTTGAAAGCAGATCATGTCGAGTCGCTTCTATGGGTGAGCCATACTAGCAAGCGAGCATAAAATCAAGCCAGAGAAAGCTCACGCATCAATCCGTGGTAATAGCCTCTTCAAGGAGGTATGCTAGCCAAAAATATCAGCTCGATCAAGCAGTAGTCTAGTTGGGGCAGTAGATCAGTCTATGGAATTGACCTGGTCATGTCAGAAGACGGATATAAGCCAGGACCAAAGCAAATGTACCGGTGCACACACCAATCAGCCATTGCAACACTTGGACCTTCGTTCCCTCTATCTGGGTCTTGAAGTTGGACAACTCCTGGTCAATGCGGGCGTTAATTTCCTGAATTTTAAGCTCATGGCCCGCACTTTCTTCGCGAACACGGCCCTTTTCCAAGTTCAGGTCCAGCCGTACGTTGGCTCGCACTTTGGCGATAGTTTCCTTGAACTGCTGGCGGGTCTTTTCCACGTCAGTGACAAGCCGCTCGTGCTCGTCATTGATGCGGGCAAAATCAGCCCGGTCCAGGTTCTGTAGCTCGGACTTGAGTTTGGTGAAGTCGACCTTTTGTTGATATACTCGTCGCGAGAACTCATCCTTGGAGACCAGGTTGCCATTGAGATTGGCAGTGGTGTCGCTCAAAACACCAGCCAGTGACTTGAGAATTGCGTCTGCTTGTGCGGGCGTGAAACCCTCACGTTCTAGTTGGATTGCGAACTTGCGGGTATCAAAATGATGTTGTTGGCCTACAGAGCCACTAGCAGAGAAGTTGCGCAGCCATGGCCCATATTTATAGCCAGAGAATAAATTAACATTTGAGGGGTGCCGCAACGGCATTGCTGGAAGCGAAGACGGCACTGAGGGCAGTCCCCGCATCCTCAAGTATCGACGAGCTGCGAAACTCATGTGTTAGTAAGATGCATCGCCTGAGCCAAAAGTGGTTTCGGCTCGCACCACTGGCGGTGTTTGCTGCTGTAGGAACCGCCTATGCCAGTGAGGATAAACCGGTGGGTGTCTATGTGTGGGGTAACAACAGCCACCGGCTAATTTCACAAGATCCGCCGGCTGCCCGCGCTGCTAACAGCCAAAACTTGCAGGGCAGCTCTCCCGCTCCGTTAGCCGCCATCAGATCGCCTGTTCGAGTCCCTTACTTTGATAACAAGAAACTTAGGGATCTTGCAGTCTGCCCTGTGGGTGCGATTGCTGTGGATTCCAAGGGAAATGTCGTGCAATGGACGTCGCCTGACAACCAGCATGTGGTGCTCAAGGGTAAGGACATTGTCTCGGTGCGGTTTGCCGGCACTCGTCCCGTTGCGTTGGCTGGCAATGGCAGTGTTTATACCTGGCCATTGGATGAAACCAGCAAGCCCGTGCAGTTCAGTCTGGCTGAGCCTCTCAAGTGGTTTGAGAAGGTGGTCTCTATTGAAACGGGCCAAAGTCATATTGCTGCTCGCACTAATAAGGGCCGAGTATTTACGGGCTTGACTACCCAGCTCGAGAAGCATGATGGACAACTGGGCCAAGCTGCATTTTCTGCATTCGATCCCGCGCCTCCCGCCTGTGTGCTGAGGGCCGTCAAGCTCTTGCCGGCTCCTGTCACTAGCATTGCGTGCGGAAATACTCATACGGTTGCCTGCACAGATGCAGGAGACGTCTATGGCTGGGGAAGTAATGTATTTGGACAGCTGATGCTACCATTTACGTTTAAGAATATGCAGATTTCCGTGCCATCGGCCATGGGCCCACGTTCAGGCGGCGTTGGAAAGGTCCAGCATGTGAGCGCCGGCGGCGACGTCACCTATCTTAGTACCGACAATGGGACATTTGCGATTGGCAACGGTATTCATGGTCAGTTTGGCACGGGCTCGCTTGCTCACTGCCAGACCACTCCGCTGCGTTTGCCGGCCCTAGATGAGCTGCAGGAGTTCAACGAGCAAACAAACAAGCTACAGAAGCTTGTACCTAGCGGGTGGAGTGTCGGCAGCAGCCACACGTTCATGCAGCTCGCGCCAAAGGATGCAAAGAATGGTAACACAGGTAACTGGCTAGAATGGGGAAGCAGCGACTTGGGCCAGCTCGGCACAGGCAAGGGCGGTAAGATCCTTAAACCACTGAGTATCCAGAAGACAGGGCTTGGCGAAGCCATCACTGGTGACGCACTGGTTGCTGGCAATGGCGTTTCTGCATGTTTCACCCGAGCTAGCTAAGCCCTTTTTTTTTTTTTTAGTATATACGCTAGAGTAGTCCTGCCAGATAGCTCTAGCAGAGTTGACAAAACAATTCTCACGCACAAGAATAGGCATATATCACATGAAGAAAGAATTACAGCTGCCTTGAACGAAAGGGTTCTACTTTATAGCGCTATTTGGCACTGAAACACCATCAAGATGTACTTGATTGGTAGAGGTAGATGTATATCACGTTACCGGTACATGTCAGGGAAGCCTAAACGCAGGTATTCACATGCCGGCTTCACATCTGACTTAGCGGTGTCGCGATGGATCTGCTGGACCCGGTGATCCAGCGACTACTGGAAACCATTGATCCGAACCGTTTTGCGATCAACAATAAGGAGAATTCACTCAGTCCCGAGAGTATAGCTGCCAAAGATAAACAAGCCATCGCTGATGTCCTGCCGGCTCTGCAGATCGTTCAGTCGAGTATACACGAACCATGGGAGGGCCTTTCTCGGCACGTACAGATTAAACTGCGGCTGGCAAGACTGCTCATGGCATCCATAGATGGGCCTGTGGACCCCACGGAGGCATTGTGTACTGCCAAAGTGTTCGAGGCATGGAACCAGGCGTCCAACCCGTTTGTTTACTTTGGCGAAAGAGGGTCGTTGAACAAGTCTGGCCAGCCCCAGAATGAGGTTCGGCCGCAGGTCTCAGGTGTACTGGACACCCTTGTTCTTGCCCAAGAAATCGATACAGCGTTGTTATTTCAATGTTTCTACGGGTGCTGGCGGTACTTTGTTGGCAAGGCATTGGGCCCAAATCCCGACGTCTCGGCCGTAAAAGCTGCATTTTTTCTTGGAGGACTCTCCATGGACGAAGGGTTGGAACCTCCTAAAACCATTGGATGGCTCAGCAAGCAGCCCAAGTTTCGCAAGGCTCTGTTTGAGACCCAAAAATCAACGTTGCGAGAGCTACTTAACGGCAACTCTATAGATACTCCGCGAGGGAACGTCTACAAATTCGCCGTCCAAGTATATGCCACGCTACCCGTTGACTTGACTTGAGAGCCCACAGGAAAGCCCAATGCACCGGGGATGACATCGATTTCTTGACGGCGAATGTTCTTTACTGCAATATTTACATGTGACGCCAGGAAGCGGCTGTTATTCAGCATGAACTCGCTGTTCAACCACGCCGTCAAACAGTCGCAGCAAGTTAAGAACGACCTTGAGAAAGTTGCGGCGACCCCAGAGGACGCACCGTTGAGTCTTCATGGTCAAATAAGTGCCACTCTCACATCTTTCCAGCGTACGCTCGACAGTTACGAGGCTGCGGTTGCTAAAGAGGTTAATGCCGAAAAGAAGCAAACGGGCACCGAACGGCTGGGAAAGTTCCGTCAAGAGTTGGCAGATGCGCGAGTAAAGCTTCGAGAGCTTCGAGAGCAGCGGCAGGAAGCGCAGGAATCGAACAATCGGCAGGAATTGTTTGCGCGTCGCACAAACACGTCTGCACAAGCCAGTGAGAACCCCTATGCGGCTCCCGTGAGCGGGCCCAATGATGTCTCACGCGAGCAGGGATTGGCGCGTGAAGGTGATGTGCTCTCATTTGCCAGCCAACAGTTGGACGATTTCATTGAACGCGGGCGTCAGGCGCTGGGCGACATTGGTGACCAGAACGAGATGCTGCGCAGCACTCAGCAAACGTTGCGCAAGGCGGCAGGCACGCTGGGCATTTCCACAGAAACCATTCGGAAGGTCGAGAAGCGGGCTCGTGAGGACAAATACTTTTTTTATGGCGGCATTGTGGTGTTGCTAGTGTTGTTCTGGTTAATTGTTAGATGGCTCCGGTAGCTAGTTTAGCATCCTTCTTAGCACAATTGCAAATTGTGACTGACTAGAAGTCTCTTTAGAACTGCAAATTCTGACTGTAGACTGTAGGCTCTGTTAGTAGTTAATTCAGAGTGAGACGGACAGAAACAAATCACAGAGACAAACGAACGCAAAACTAAAAGCAGACAGAGCCCGCAACAGGAAGCTGGGACGAGACCCGTTAACCTGCAACAAAGTGAATAGAGAATTACATTATATTACAAAGTGATTTGAAGAGACGTATAGAGCATGCTACTCATCAGTGAGACGCGTAATAATCTTATATTAGTCTTATCGTGTAGTCACGATATGACAGACTGCAGGGATGCAGCGCCAATGCAAGATCCACGACGCACATTCCAAGCCAATTCCTAATTTATCATTTGATCCAACAACGAACAATGCGAACGCTCACAATCGCGTTGATCCTCGGTAATCGCGTTTCATGTTGTTTGGGTGGCTGATTTTGCGGTGCTGGTCAACAAAAGCCGATACAGTAACGACAATGTGTTGACACAGTGACTGCTGGCATGCATGCATAAATAATAAGGGAGCATCCCTGGCGTCGGGGGTTTGAAACTAGTAAAAAAGTTCCCAGGAGGCCAATTATTGGTGTTTCGGAATTTAATCGACTACGCCCGGCCTCTCAAGGCCCGCAACTACTGGCGACGGCAAGCACCGCATTGCATCATGAGCACTAGCCTACCCAAGCCCACGACGGTCGTGAGGAATGCTATGCATGGCTGCACAAAAACGCTGGCAATGGCACCCAAGATTTCTCAAAAGAAAATATTTTCAAGTACTTTTCATATCACAATTCTGCCAATTAAATTAATAGCAAAAAATAACCCTCGAAAACGGCCCCCCCACTTCCCCTCCTAAGGTCTTAGCGGGGCCTAGAGGAGAGACCAGCACGTGACCTCTCATCCCACGCTGCATGCGAGTGTGAAAAAAACACTCGGACGGCCAAGGGCCGAGTGAATCAGTGGGGGCCTTGCGGTAGTTGAGGGCCAGCAATCAATGGGCTGTGAGAGGTTGAAAAAAATACCATTCCTGAACAGTATGGGAACAGAGACTATCAAACCCCTGGACGCAGCCGCGCACACGGCTACGTGCAATGACTTTTTTATGCATGGACATGCTGCAGGTTGCCCGGACACGGACAGTACCCTAGCCCATGTTTACTTGACAACCAATGAGCGGTCGCACGCGTGCATAACCCTAGCCTTAGAGAATGCCAAGCAGATATTTACGGCATCTTGTTTGGACCCCGTCGCTTCCCAAGGGTTCTTTTCTTAACATCACTTGACCGGAAACTCAACCAACCTTCGTTCCTTCCTTTAAAAACCCCGCAAGTTTATTTTTTGGTTGTTCCATCCTTTCATTTCCTAAATAATGGTTTCCTCTTTCTCTGCTATCGCTGCTGCCGGTCTTTATGCCGCTTCCGCTCTCGCCCAGCCTGTTGACCACCATGCCCACAAGCGTGAGCCTGCTAACGTCTATGTGACTGTTCAGGAGACCCACATTGTCACTCTTGGTGCTAACGGTGCTGCTGCTGCCACCACTTCTCCTGTCGTTGAGAACGTGGTTACCTCGGTTGCCGCCGAGGCCAAGGTCGCTGCCCCTGCCGTGACCACCTCTTCTGAGGTCACTCAGGCCGCTGCTACCACTGCTGCTGGCTCTTCGTCGTCTTCGTCTTCTTCTTCGTCGTCGTCGAGCTCCAGCTCCAGCTCCAGCTCCAGCTCCGACGTTTCTGTCGGCTCGGGCGGTGCTCTGGGTGTTACCTACTCCCCCTACACTTCCACTGGCCAGTGCAAGAGCGCCAGCGAGGTCGCTTCCGACTTTGAGTCGCTTGGTGGCTTCTCGCTGATCCGTATCTACGGTACTGACTGCAACCAGGTCGCTAACGTGTACGCTGCCAAGTCTTCTTCGCAGAAGCTGTTTGTTGGTGTTTTCGACATTGGCTCTATCACCTCGGACATCAGCGCCATCAACTCGGGTATCAACGGCGACTGGGGCTGCGTCCACACCGTCTCCATTGGTAACGAGCTTGTTAACGGTGGCCAGGCCACTGTTTCGCAGGTTGCCGGCTACGTCTCGGAGGCCCGCTCTGCCCTCAAGTCGCATGGCTACACCGGCCCCGTTGTCTCTGTTGACACCTTCATTGCCGTGATCAACAACCCCGGCCTCTGCGAGATCTCTGACTACATTGCTGTCAACGCCCACGCCTACTTCGACGGCGGTATCGAGTCGTCTGGTGCTGGCCAGTGGGCCGTAGAGCAGACTCAGCGTGTTGCCTCTGCCTGCAACGATGGCAAGAAGGTGCTTATCACCGAGTCTGGCTGGCCTTCTCAGGGCTCCACCAACGGCAAGGCTGTTGCCTCGTCGTCTGACCAGTCTGCTGCCATCTCTTCTCTCAAGGAGAAGATCGGCAACGACGTCATTTTGTTCACTGCCTTCAACGACTACTGGAAGGCCCCCGGTTACCTCAACTGCGAGCAATACTGGGGAATTCTCGGCAAATAAGCCATAGATACCCTCTTTAGTAAATTCGATTTCTCACTTTCCGGTTGCCAAGTCAATGAAGTTGGACTTGGATCGATTCCGAACGTTGCCCTCAGGTGTGCACCTCTTCAGACTTAACATGAAAGAATATACTAAGAGGCTGCAACAAACGTGGCCATTGAAGCACTAGATCTTCATTTGCATATATAAGGTAGTGTATCTTCAGCCTGTCTCCATTATCTGCCCAGCTGTAACCAGTAGACCCTCCATCCATTCCAGGTTTTCTAACAGAGGCTTGGCCATGACATCCTAAAAATCGTACAATCTGACAAGATACAGACAACAAGATCCATCAAATCAGATACAAACACACATTTACAGAAATACAGAGAAGTCAGCATTATTGCCCGGCTTTCCAGGCAAGGTACTTTGCTGAAAAGCCAAAGCCCTTGGCAGACACGAGCCCCTCCTTAGGCGGCCCGAACTCGACATCCGGCGGCAGCGGATCGTTCTGCACCCGGTGAGATACCCACACTGGACAGGACGGGAACCATAGCATCTGGCCGTCCTTGAGCTTCGCAACGTTAGCCAGCTCCTGTGACGGCAGTCCGCTCACATACTGCTCGGGCAGCGCATACGAGCTCGGCATGGCGGGCCCAGCAATGTTCCCTGGATGCACACCCACTGGCGCACTGTATTGCGAGGGTCCCTGGTGAGAGGGAGCATGGTGGACAGGGGCATGGTGCGAGGGAGCATGATGCGAGGGAGCCTGATGCGACAAGGAGGCTGGCGGCTGAGGCATCGTTGGCGGCGTCGAGTATGCCGACGACGCAGCTGTGTGGGAGTGCTGAGGCGCCGGCGTGGGGGTGGCAGCATGAGACGGAGCCGATGGCCCGTTTCGAAGCGAAGGCGGCGGCGGGGGCATCGGTGACGCGCTGCGAGCACTACCTGCCGGGGTAGCGCCAGCAGTCTGAGGCGCGGGCGAAGAAGGTACCTCTGGCGGCTCGTTAGGATCGATAGGCCGCCTGTAGACCCCGCCGACGATAGGTGGCGCATTGGGTGCACCCATCCGTGGCTCAGGCATGGGGTCGGTCTCCTTTGCGTCGGCTGGCAACAAGTTTTTGATGGGCGAGGCAACGCGCCGCAACGGCCGTGTGCGCTCAAACATGTCCATGGGGTAGTCTGTGCTGCGGATCTCGTCGGGAATGCATGCCTTCCAAGTTCTGATTTTGTTGAAGGTCTTTTCATTCTCATTATAGCGGCTCTCGCAGCAGTAGACAGAGCGCTGGCCAATGCCCACGGGTCGTCCGCGCTGGTACTTTGTGATGTACATCACAAAACACTTCTCCAAGATTTCATCCACGCTGTGATCACGGTACTGGCCTGACTTCATAACCTCATTCTCGTAAAAGACCTTGTCCACCCGGTGTACCGTCTGCTCGGGTCGGTAGTACCAGCAGACGTTGACCCGTTTCTGACCGCCTTCTTGCCACATACGGAAAATTTGGCCAATGATAGGCTTTGCCGGGTCGTTGGCATTCGAGATGTGGACCCAGTCGCCCACTCGGTAAGTCTCGCCGCGATGCTCGACCGAGTCCAGCGGCAGCCTGCTTGTTTTCGAGTTCGAGTCTGGGTCCTGATAAGCCGAGTCTGGTTTTTTCAGCTCTTCATCAGCAACTGCCACCAACAACGATTGCAGATGGGCCGCATCCACGTAGATCTGCGATGTTTCGGCATTGTACTGCTTGGCGTTGTTGAATAACCGGTGCATATCTCTAAGAAACAGCTCGACGCTGGGATACTTGCGACGCTTGATATTCTTGCGCACGGTGTCCAACGCAATAGGCTCCTTGATAATGTCGTAATAGTCGGGTAGGTAGCGCGCATCGGGCAGCTTGTCGAACTCCACGTACAGTGAGCGGCCAGTCTGATCACGTTCGCGGCGAATAGCCCTAAGAATCGCTTTGATACGGTGCTCATGCGGCTTGTCGACTGTAGGCGGGCGACCGCGACGCTTGGCGTTCTCGGCAGCGGAGCGTTCCTCCTCCTCATCGTCCTCTTGGCGCTTGCGGCGGCCCAGCATCACGCTGCGGCGTTGGCGGCGGCGACGGCGACCATCATCGTCGCTATCGCTCATACTGTCGCTGTCCATGCTGTCATAATTATATGCCGGTTGAGGCACGGGCTCGTGGTTGGGCAGTGGGCCAAGGTCCGGATAGGCGAGTTCTGCGGGAGAGAAAGGCGACTGGGCCTTCAGTTTCTCGAGTTGTTGCTTCAGGTAGTCGTCCAGAACAACCGCATCCTGATAAATAAAGCTATCGGGATGGTTAAAGACCCGTGCGTTATAGGTGATCTGCGCGAAGTCCAAGATGAACTGGGCAATCGACGAGTACTTGCCGGCTTTGATGTTCTTTGCAATAGTGCTCAGGGCCATTGGCCGCTTGATGATCCGGTAGTATTCGGTCAGTTTACGGTCCACTGGTTCCTGAAACACGTAGGACGCGTCGTGACCGTCCGGATGCTGCAGTTTGTAGACCCCATCTAGGATCGGTTTAGCCCAGTCACTAATCATGCTGACTGCTAGTCTGGGAGTTGGGCCTTAGTAGCGAGCTTTCAAACTGAGGCGATCCTTGGGAGGAGCCTTAGTCTAGTTGAGTGGCTGGGAGTCTTGCAGGGAACCAAGTCTTAGAAGTGAGGAGTGGGAGTGGGAGTCCTTACTAGAGATAGGATGTCCTCAGACATCCTCTCGTTTCAACAACATTTACTGCACAGCCGAAAAGTTCTGGCCCTTTTAGGCGCGGGTTTATCGGCCGCGTCTGGGTTGCCCACCTTTCGCGGAGCTGGCGGGCTATGGAAGCGTTACGACGCTCTTGAGCTGGCCACGCCTGAAGCTTTTGATGGTGATCCTAGCTTGGTTTGGCAATTCTATTCTGCTCGCCGCAGAGCAGCCCTGAAGGCCAAGCCTCAGAATGGTCACAAGGCATTGGCTCGACTGGCGGAGCGATGGCCAGCCAAGTTTCTGGCCTTGACGCAGAACGTCGACGGGCTTTCGGAGCGAGCCGACCATCCACGGGCCAATCTTGTGCATTTGCACGGCGACTTGTTCACTCTAAAATGTACAAACTTTGCGTGCCGGCACGTTCAGCGCGGCAACTTTGAGCACCCACTAACGCCGGCGTTGGCAGATGCTTCTATGGACGACGATACGCCGGCTCTAGAAATACGAGAGTCGGACCTTCCCACTTGTCCACAATGCAAGTCATTACTTCGGCCCGGCGTGGTTTGGTTTGGCGAAGCATTACCATTTGATGCCATTCAAAGGGCAGACGACTTTATTTCTACAGATGAGGTCGATCTCATTCTTGTAATTGGAATGTCGGCCACAGTATGGCCAGCGGCAGGTTACATTGACGAAGTCGAGCAGCGCGGCGGCAAAGTTGCTGTTTTTAATACCGATGAGGCAGTCAGGCGAGATGGGTGGTTTTTCAAGGGCGATGCGGCCGAATGGCTTCCCAAGGCCCTTGCGCCGGTCATTGGGCAGCTACCTCGGTGACTTCTCTGCTCTAGCGCCTGCTACTACCAAATAAGAAGCAATCTTACCTCTTTTGAGGCCGTAACTTATTAAAAAGCCCATAAATATGAACAACTCTTACGTATCGCCATACCGAAGCTCCTTCACCACGATGTCTATCCTCTTCCCAAAGATTAGCGGCTGTGGCTGGGCGAGAGCACTAAGTATTTACCGTTGTTCTAAGATTGCCGGGTCCACTGACCATTGACGGTGTTCAGAGTGCTCCTAGCTTTCCTGGCAGTAGTTGGCGGCAGAAACATGCCAAGACGGCAGAAGGTAGTAGGGCAACAGAAGCGACTCAGTTCTTATTCACAAATTCGCACTACTCTAAAGGTATGGGCTTAAAAGTTGATGGGCTTGTCATAGGCAGCCAGGGCAGCCTCCTTGAGGGCCTCCGACAGGGTGGGGTGAGCGTGGCAGGTGCGGGCAACGTCCTCGGCCGCAGCACCGTACTCGAGGGCCAGGCCGGCCTCGCCGATCATCTCGCCGGCGTTGGGGCCAGCGATGTGCACACCGAGAATACGGTCAGTCTCCTTGTCGGCCAGGACCTTGACGAAACCGTCAGTGTCAAGGTTGGTCTTGGCGCGAGAGTTGGCAATGAAAGGGAATTTGCCAACATTGTACTTAACGCCCTCCTTTTTGAGCTCCTCCTCGGTCTGGCCAACCCATGCAAACTCAGGGTGAGTGTACATGACGGAAGGAATGACGTTGTAGTTGACGTGGCCGTGGCCGGTCTTGATGTACTCGGCAGCAGCAATGGCCTCATCCTCGGCCTTGTGGGCCAGCATGGGACCATAAGTGACATCGCCAATTACGCGGATATGAGGGAACTTGGTGCGGTACTCAGAGTCCATAACCACGCGGCCCTTTTTGTCGGTCTCAATGCCGACTTCCTCCAGGCCAAGACCCTCGGTGAAGGGGCGACGGCCAACGGCAACCAGCAGCACATCACTGTCAATCTCAGACTTATTGCCCTTGGCATCCTCGATCTCGGTCTTGACAACATCGCCCTCGCGCTTCGCACCCAGCACCTTGGTGCCCAGCTTGAAGTCCAGACCCTGCTTCTTGAGCAGCTTCTGCGCCGTCTTGGACAGCTCACCGTCCATACCGGCACCACCAATCGAGTTCATGAACTCAACAACGGTGACCTTGGTACCGAGACGGGCCCAAACCGAGCCCATCTCCAGGCCAATGATACCAGCACCAATGATGACCAGCGACTTGGGGATCTCCTTCAGGCTGAGAATGCCGGTAGAAGTGACAATGCGCTCCTCATCAATATCAATGCCAGGGAAAGGAGTTGCCTCCGAGCCGGTGGCAATGATAATGTTCTTGGCATTCAGAGTCACGGGCTCAGAGCCGTCGTTGGGGGTCACCTCAACGCTGTTCTCGCCAGTGAACTTACCGGTACCCTCGTAGTAATCGACCTTGTTCTTCTTGAAAAGCATCCGAACACCGCCAGTGAGACCCTTGACGGCCTCCTCCTTGCTCTTCATGAACTGGTCAAAGTTGATGGTGGCACCCTGAACATCGATACCGCGGTTCTTGGTGTCGTGCTCAATCGTGTGGTAGATGTGCGAGTTGTTAAGCAGAGCCTTGGACGGAATGCAGCCGACGTTCAGACACGTACCGCCGGGGGGGCCGCGCTTGTCGATACAGGCCGTCTTGAGACCGAGCTGAGCAGTCTTGATGGCAGCGACGTAGCCACCAGGGCCAGCGCCAATAACGACCACGTCCAAATCCTTGGCAGTGGCCATGTTACGGAACGCAAAAGCGCCGGGCCGAGCGGCCATAAACGCTGTGCGTTTTTGAGTGCGAGCAATAGCTTTCAGCATATTGATGATGTCAAGAGGAATCAGTCAGCCAATGAGACTCAACCCTTCCCCTCGGCCCCAACATCGATCTGCATCGATCTCTTTTGGTGAGGTTGACAGAACATAATTGTGAAAAAATCAAATACAAAATCGTTCCTTATATACATGCAGAGCTAGAGAATCATGTTCCGCTTTGCCTATTATTTTTTTAGTAACGCCTCGAGAGCTCCAGCATATGTCGTCGGTAAGGGGCTCAGAGCCATTCATAGTATAGGGATTGAGACCGTCTCGAGTCCAATTTCTTGTCAATACTCAATGAGGACAGGTTATTTTGAGTAGCCACTCAAAGCGGGATTCTCTGGGCACGGCCGCAACTCCTATCTATCCAACTCGAGCCGCATATTGTCGGTTAATGGCCCCAAGCCAATAGCCGTGAAGTAATTAATCGCAAACCGAAGACAGGCCGGTTCGGAGGGGAAGAGCCCTCGCAGTGATTCCTCCAGAAATGGCTCAGCGAAGCGCTTTTTGAGCTTGTGAATGCCCATTTCGTCTCGCATTTCCTGAAACACTGCCTGTAGGAAGATCCGGTTTGATGGGGTGCTGTCGGCCGGCGACAGCTTCACGCAGCTAAATGCGGTCCAATCCAAAGCATCTACTGCAAATAAATAGCCAAATAACCGGCCTACATTGCGCAGTTCGCCAGTGGTGTGCTGGTGAGAGTCAAAATAGTAGCGGCCGAACGCATCCTCGAGCAAACCCCGCCAGTTGCCCTTGCTGCGGGCTAGTCGGAACCCTATATCGGCATAGAGCTTGTTGCTGGTCTTTTCCTGTGCACAGCACTCCAGGAGCACGCTCACTATCTCCGGATCACCCGCGTTTAGTCTCATTAGCTTGTGAACCGCTTCCGCAGAGGTCAGCGCAGACATAATGGTCAAGTAAATCTGCTTTTTTAGGTTAACGGATGCAGTGTTGGTCATATCAAGTATGCCATGCTGAGATCCCTCCATTTGTTCGGCTGTTGGTCCAGAGATTGCCGTGCCAGTGGCTGGATCCTTAGATCCAGCCTCGACAGAGACATCACCGTCGGGAGAGCCATCACCATCGGGAGCGATCTTGGCAGCGCCATCAGAGGGCCCACTAGGGGAGCCCCAGATAACCTCCTGGACAGAGGTCCACTCCGCCTGCGAATTGCCCCAGTCGTCGTCCCATTCGTAGCCTTCAAGTTCCAGAAACGAATCTTCCAAACTAATAGAATGCTCCACATTCCGACTGGACTCAACAAGAACAATGCCAGGCTTGTCGAACGGTCCTTTCCAAAGATATTTCACTGCCAACTCGTTCTTGAAGTTGCCTAGTCGCTGCACAGCGGTGGAGTCCAGCTCCACATATTTGAGAACTGCCACCATTTCCAGCACCAGCAGAACATTCACAGCCCCTGCATTGGCAACATCCGCCATAAAAATGGCTAGCCCAGCAGCCGACGGATCAGACTGGGCTATTCTAGCTTTGAATACCCTCAATATCTCGCCAATAACCGCTTTGCCAACCTCGGGAACCTGCGAGTTCACGACCACAAACAACGCCGCCAGCTTCGATAATCTAGCTGATTTCGAATCTGTCCAGGAATCTGTCTTTATTGAGTCCGTCTTTGAACGCTCAGACTGGTTTGGGCGCTCCGCCGAGTCAATGGCCCTGATTAACGATGCAGCTAGGAGCGACCTGCCCCGGTCCAAGTTCGCTTCAAATAGCGTCCAGCATGCCAGCTTCAGACTCTCGATATCTGCACCACCGAGAACATCCTCGAAAACGCCGTCAATTATAGCCCGCCAGTCGGCCCACGCATTGGCCTGGTCCGTTTCCAGCATTCGCCTGCAAGTATCAACTAAGCATGCATGTCGCTCTGGTCGTGGATCCGGTGCGGGTGAGTGCCGACGCCATCGCAGAAGCACAAAAGAGAGCCGGAATAGACGGGATCGTGGATCTTGTGCTCACATTTTTACCCGATGACCCTAAAAAAGCCGAAAAAATTGTTCGGACGCTGTACGAATACTCGTCTGGCAGCCCTGTCCCCGTGAATGTGCTCGTCAACAATTATACCTCCAAAGAGTGGGATCTCGTGCTTGTTCCCGAGGGATCCAAGTTCAATTCCAGCAACAAAGAAATCATCACATTGGAAACTACCACAGATCTTGTTGCGGGACCCTCCACGCGGTCGGAGCGTTTCGACGTCGTCATTCTCGGCGGCACGTTTGATCATCTGCATGCTGGCCACAAGCTGTTGTTGACCATGGCTGCGCTTGCTGCTCGCCATGAGCTGATTGTGGGGATTACGGGGCCGCAGCTGCTGGTCAACAAGAAATATGCCTCAGCCATGGACAGCTATGCGCAGCGGGAGGCGGCGGTGCGGGGGTTTCTTGCCTATGTATTTCCCTCGTTGAAGGTGGCCACTTTTGAAATCAACGATATTTATGGACCTACTGGATTCATTGAGCAGATTGACGCGCTCGTAGTTTCTCAGGAAACATCTTCAGGTGCTGCTACTGTCAACAAGTACCGCCAGGACAAGGGATGGCACGCCTTGAAGGTAATTGAGGTGGGTCTTATTGGGGGAGACAACAAACTTAGTTCCACTGATTTGCGCCGTGCAGACCTCTCCCAGAAGTTGTAGCCACTCTGTCTGGGTAGTGCAGAAACTGAAAATAGCTAGCGTATTCAGGCCGGGAATCCAGTAACCAGTTCAGTTACAACATACAGCTTGCCATGCAGCCCCTGAGTCTATACGAGCTTTATGGCATCGTCACAAGAAAACTATAGTCTAAGCCTAGAATCCGTGCTCCTTCCCGTGCTCGCGGGTGGCAAGTTCCTGGATCAGGTCTTGGCTCATGTCGCAGCACCACTGCACGCGTTCGCGATGCTTTCCCTGACCAGCGGCCGAGGAGTTCAAAATTGATGGCAGCGAGTACTCAAGTCCTCTTAGAACCGATCGGGTTTGAGTGCCCGAAAGCAGCTGAGCCAGCGCCTTGGCATCGCGCCGTTTTCCGTCCATCATCGATGACGGGGCCGACGTCTCTGCCTGCTTTCCAATAGACCTAAACAGAAAGGCAAAGAACACTTGGATAAAAACCTGCAGGGCCTCGTTAGCTGCCAGGAAGTCCAAGGTCTTCAGAGCGTCTAGTGTCAACGCGCCCTGGGAAACCAGCGCCGCATAAAACCGAGCGTAGTTCATGGTCTTGGCCACGCTGCCGCCGCCAGCCTCTAATGCACTCAAATAATCCCACAGCACAAACTGAAACGCCTTGCGAGTACCATGCTGCGTACACTCCTTGCCGGCAACAAGTGCATAGTAAGGGTTGTAGGTCTGCTCGTTCGCACAACAATGCAGAATGACTTGCGGAATCTCACGAGCCTGCTTGTTCTTGAGATGGAGTTTGTCGATGCGTGCACATGCGTCCAGGTAGTCCTCGGCACCCATCAGGGCGACGAAAATGGCTCGCCGCACGTCGGTGTTGAGGCGTTGCTTCTTTGCCAATTCCAGCCAGTTGGGTTCAGCCGAGTCCAGCAGTGCGTCGATCTGCTCTGTATCGACCTCTTCAACAGCTCGTGCGGAGCCGTTTCCCTTCCAGGCGGCACCCACAAGCCACCACTTGCCTTTCTTATCCACATTGCGGATGTCGTCCAGCGACACCTGCAGCGGCTCGGAGGCCACACCTTTGACGCCGCCCAGGAACTTACGCACGCGCTGGCGCACAGCTATCACCGAATCCGATGGAGGCCGCTGGCGGTTATTTTTAAGCGCGACAATTGTCTCCACAAGGAACTTTGTACGCGTGGAAAGATCATTGGAATCTTTTTTCGACACCGCCGTCTGTAGTAATATAATAATCTCCTTGAGGGATTGCGGGTCATCGCTTCGCAGCTGTGGGCCGCAGGTGCGCACCACCAACAGCAGCAGCTCGGTGTTTTGCTCGGAGATGTTGTCGAGAAACTGGCGCACCAGGTCATAGACCAATCGGGCTGAGATGACCTGCATGGAATAACATTCCATGAGAAGCCGCAATAAATTCGCCGCTTCCTTTGATCGCCCACCCTGCGCATAGTATTTGTCGAACTCCTCGACCAGCAGCTGCACAAATTGTGCACCGAAATCCACTCCCACAGTGCGGTACAGTGCAGCAATAACACCGGCATGCACCGTCAAGAACGTCTCCTGCAGTGTTCCTTGCATGGCCACACTTTCCAGAATTACGTTTGTGAGGGTAGTAGAGACGAGGTTGCGAGAGTGATTGGAAAAGAAGGCCTCGAGTTCGTTAATTATGGGGCCCATGTTGGCCTCAGCAAGCTTGTTGAGCGAACCTTTGATCTGCCTGCGGAGTTTCAGCGTCTCCTCATCTTGAGGAGCTGCGCGTCGACTGGGAGGAACGTACTTTCCGGGAGGCCTATAAGGGTTTGAGTCTGCATCAGAGCCGGAATCTGAATCTGAGTCGGAGTCGGAGTCGGTGGCCGAGGCTGCGGCTACGCCTAAGGCTCCAGCTTTCTTAGCTTTTAGAGCCGCCATGGTCTCTTCTTGGGTCATAGAAACATCAGAGCCGTCAGAGTCGAAATCACCCTCACTGAGGTCGTCATCCGAAGACCAGGGCAGCTCCGGTTTGCCTTCCTCGGAGTCTGCCTCTGCGTCCGATTCCGATTCTGACTCCGATTCCGAGTCGAGATCCTCACTAAGTGTGTCGTCCGAGGACCACGGGAGTTCCGGCTTGCTGGAGGTATCTTTATTGCGTGCAGCCGACTTGGTCGGCTTCACAGGAGCAGAGTTGACTGATTTGGCCGTAGATTTAGCAGCTTTTGCTTTGGCGAGAGCTGCCATAGTGGCTTCCTGAGAAAGCTCTTCCTCGTCCTCAGAGTCCATCTCTAGATCAGAGCCACTCAAGGTATCATCTGAAGACCACGGAAGGTCCAGTCCCGCACTATCGGATTTACTGCTGACTTTGGCTTTAGGCTTAGCCGCAGTCTTGGTAGGGAGCTTCGCCTTGGCTTTAGCCTTGAGAGCAGCCATTGTTGCGGTGGCAGACATGTCAGAGCCAGAATCAGATCCTGAGTCCAGGTCTGAATCGCTAAGACTATCATCTGATGACCATGGAAGTTCAGGTCTAGCGTTCTTAGACTTGGTCTTGTGGGTCTCGTCGGAATCTATCTCAGACTCGGACCCAGGATCCATGTCGTCGTCACTTAAAGAATCGTCAGAAGACCACGGGAGTTCAGGCCTTTTGTTCGATTTCGATTTCGAGCTTGATTTCGAGCCCGACAGGTTTGGCTCGCAATCAGAATCAGACCCTTCGAACTTGTCGAAATCAAGACCACCCAGTAAATCGTCGAGGCCATCGTCTGCCTTGGACAACTTCAATCCCTTCATGCCGAGCTTCTTGGCATAATATTTGGCATCTACCTCATCCTTCTCTCTCACCTCTTTTTCGTGAAGACTTTCGAACGGCGCTACATCCCTTTCCGAGCTCTTTGTGCTGAGCTTGGATTTTTTGGAAGCCTTGTCAGGCTCTGATCCTCGGCGTTTTTTCGGGATTTCGGTATCATGCGATAGTCCTTTCTTGGCAGCCAGCGCTGCCATTGTTTCTTCGGCAGTCATTTTGCCAGAATGGCCGGAATGGCCCGAGAATGCACCATTAGATCGGCTATTAGGAGTCGGCGACTTTGCGAAGCCGCGGGCCCCCGGAGCGCGAGGCCGCGACGGCTGTTTCTTCTCATTGCGCTGGTCCTTGCGGATCTGTTTGCGAGAGGGTCGCTGGTTATGGTTTTTGTGCCAATCGTTGTACTTGTCGCCTTTCAGCTCATCGAGAATAGTTTTTGGCAGCTGAAGCTTAGGAGGCATGTCAGCCGCTAGCCAGATTCAGCTGTTAAGGAAACATAGCAGGGCAGCATCAGCCCGCGGAAAGTAGAGGTTTTAATAGATAATTATGTATTTCAAGGCAGGACAGTATTTAACAAAATATACATGTACTTCTCAATGAGCAGAAGTTCTAGTTAAATAACGAGATTCGCCTGAGTCAAAACACCGTCACTCAGGAAGCAAAAAACAGAAGTTAAATATTATATCCATAGGAGTCACAGCCAGAAAAGACACGACGAAGAGTCAACTACTATATTCGTAGGCTAATTGATCACCAGCGCTTGCTGGTGGTGCGAGGGCCGCCGTTTATCTTGGCGGTCCAGCCCCAAGCTCTGGCGCTCTCCCAGCTCGTTAAACAGCACCGCCCCGTCGCTCTCAATATACCGTGGGGCCGCATCCGGCTCGTATACGGCCACCTTGAATTTATCGCTGGTGCCCAATAGGGTTTGCAGCCGTTCACGTGTGTCTTTAAAAGGCTCATCCTTTTCCACCACAAACGAAAACGGCACACTGTGCACGCGATACGGGTCCTTGTGGAACTGGATCACAGACACCAGCCGGCCGGTGGCAGGAGTCTCCGTATCGACTTTGGGAGAGAAGCCTGAACCCGCGGGAGTTGACCCTGCGGGGTTTGCGGCGGCTAAATCGGCAGCAGGTTGTGGCGCCTCGTCCAGCGAAGCGTTAGCCTGGGCCAACGGCGGGCTAGATGGAGACAGGTTGACCGGCGAAAGAGCTGCTGGCGTCGCAGCAGCCGAGGCTGTTGAGATCGCCGGGGCCCCTCGCAAGGCCACCTCCTCGGGCGTCAGCGCGGCAGAAAAAATGTCGTCGTACGGTGACAGGTCGCTTAAAGGTGTGGGCGCGCCCAGATGCCGCACCAGACGGCCGTGGCGAGCGGTCCAAAGCTTGACGCTGGCGGGTGCTACGCCGTAGACTTCGCCAAGGCCTGCCAGCAGGTCAGCCACTGTTCCCTTCTCCGACACCTCGATGGGCAGCAGAATAGGCTCGCCGCCGAACCCTACTGAGGTTTGGCCGTTCTCCGCCTCGGCGCCGGGCCCCACCCACAGTACGGGCACTTCGCGCAGCTGCTCGTGCTCAACTAGCGGGCGATCCAGCACGTCCAAGTAGACAACGATCTCCTTCCCCAGCACCCACAGATCACGCAGATTGCGACCATCGGAGCGTAACGGCCCACGCGACGAGCCCCATTCGGGCCACAGCTGCATGAACTCGGGCCGAACGCGGCTGGCCATTGCAAGGCGCTTGACCAGCGTAGTATAGTCGTCCTGGCGGCTCACGGCCACCAACAGCGGCGGAGAATCCTCGGGGTCGGATCTGCTGCGCACCGCCAGCGTCACTGCATTGCGCAGGAATGCAAAGTAGTCACCCACTCGGAAATGCCGCTCGCCGGCCAGGTCGCTGCCGGTCTCCACAACAACAACATCTCCCGAGTTGAGCTGCTCACCAACCGGCACGGCGCGGTCCAACGGCGTGATCTGGCCTTGTGCCTCACGGAACAGATGTACGCCAGGCAGATGTCCGCCAGGCAAGTCGGCCAGCACTGGCCGCAAGGCCTCACCCAGCGAGCGCGCCGACGTAGCCCATATCGTGCCTAGACCAGACAACTGCTGGGCGTCCCCATTAAAGTGTTTGATAAACACCAGGTGCTGGGTTTTCGGGTCGCCACGCTTGGTTTCGACCCACACTGTCGGCCACGCCGACTCGCTCCACTGTGCAAGTTCGTCGACCTTGTTATGCGCGTGCTCGTGCTCGAGTAGATACACGCGGCGCGCAGCATACTCGCGCATGGCCACCAGCCACACCGACTGTACTTTGTCGGGGAGCGGGGTATTTTTGGCGTCCGACGCATTGCCCTCCAACCCCGCCGAGCGGCCGGAGTCGCGCGTGACCGCAGCCGCATCGCCAATTACCTGCGGGAGGTCGCCAATGCGCAGCGCCCGGCGCACGTTCACAGTCACCGGCAGTGATGGGTCACCATTATCGTGCGACTCCCAAGGCGCCAGTCCGATGCCCAGGTGCCGCCGAAATTGCTGTTCTCCCAGCACCCTCAGCGGCACGTATTGGCGCAGCTCTTGTAGCTCCAGCCGCCGCTTTTCCTCAGCTGCCTGTTCGGCCTGTACCAGGGCCGGCAGTCCCGTCGGCAACTCGTCACTTGTACTGGGAAGCACAAAGTCCAGCATGCACTTGCGCAGATACACCAGCATGTAGGCGGACGTGATACGCTTAGGCCCACGACCGGAAGGGCCCTCACCACCGTAGTTATCTTCAAGTACCTCGCGAGATGTTGCTCGCGTCACGCGGTCGTCATCGAACCGAAACCAGTCGCCGTTGGCCTCTGGCTTGATCAACGTATAGTAATGGCCCGCGTTCAAATCGCCCGAATGCACCAGCACTGCATGCAGGTCGTATTCCCAGGACTGGCCAGCTGCCGCGGCATTCTTGGCGGCTTCGCTTTTGGGGTCCACAAACGCGGCGAGGTCCAGTTCCATGGGGAATTCGTAACGGTCGTTGATCTTGACTTCCATGTCGCGCTCGAAGTCGTAGTCAAACCGCTTCAGTTGCAGGTGCAGCACGGGCGGAAAGCTTTCGAAAATGACACCCTTTTTCGCATCCTGTAGCCCAAAACCAGTGGCCTGGTACTGGTTGTCGCCTTCCAACAGCTCAGGCTTGACGTACTCCTTGAACGATTCCTGCACAGAGGGCACGCCTTTGACGTTGAGCTGAATATCCCAAAAATCTTCAGTGCGTGACGACTCAAAGTCCACATTCACACACTTGATGAAGCTCTTCATCTGGCCCACGAAGATCTTGTTGAGCAGGCCGTCCACCTCGGTGCCCTTCATTTTGGACTCAAGCTTATCCATGAGAACGCGGTTCAGTTCTTGAACATCGTGCTGGGTAAATGCGTCGGCGGTATCCCAACCAAACGCCTTTGTCAAGGCTGAAGTTGACACTGGTTGATTGGAGTTGGTCAAGAGGTAAAACAATCGCTGCAACCCGCCTGTAACTGCCGAGCCTTCGGGGATCTTGTAGACGGCTTGACGAAACACCTGGGTAAAATAGAGTGATTGCAGGAGTGAATTTAGGTAGCATGTGGCACCCTGGTTGGCCAAGCCCACAAAACCCGTCTCTTGTTTCGAGTCATAATCAATGAAGTCATGCCACAGAATGCCCGTGGGGTCCTTGAATACCCGTACAATCGCTGTGACATTGACATGACCATTCTCAATTACGGCCGCAGGTTTGTTACCCCGTGTCAGCGCGCTACGCACATCTGTCAGGCTAGCGTAACCCCAGTCCACCGACTTCGCTGTATATCTGTGGTATGCCGATTGGACGATATGGGCATCGGGATGGTTGGGATTCCACATGATAAGTGTAAACTGGGCACAGGCGTGCCAACGAGCTTGCGGCGAGGCTTTCGGCGTAGACTCCTGCGAGCTTGCCTGGGTGACGCTGGCCAGGTCATCTAACGTTTCCGGCTCTGCGGCATCCGGCGTATTCGGATCACACACTTTCAGAAAAAGAGAGATTTTTCCGCGGCCATTGGACCCATTGCCCTCTGGGAACACCAGCAACCGCCAGGTATGGCCGCCGGCCTCGAATTTGGGACCGACAGCGCGGGCGGGCAGCGCGCCCCAATCGTCGATTTTCCATGTATAACTGACCAGCTGCTCAGTCTCGAGCTCGGGTAACGCCGGCAAATACAGCTCTGCCAGCTTCTCGGCGTTGCCGCTCAGCAGCGCTTGCCTCGACTCCATGGATGGATGATAAAGCAATCCCCTTCTCCTCTCTTAGTCTTCTCTCATTCTCCCAGCTCGGTCTTAGTAGTGGAGGTTTCAATTACAGTCCTAGCCAGCGCCAGTCCTAGCAGCTAATCAACCAATACTAACTATAGTCTTGACACAAGTCACGCCATAGCACGAGTAAATGTCAAAGAGTCACGACTACGACGAGTCATATTGGAAAAACGGCGAAAATTGAGCCTGATCATCACACATAAGTCTACTTTTCTAGCCACTTACTAGCTCTAATTGTCGGCCAGCCTAGTTGAGAGAGCGGCCCATCCAGGGCTTGCCAAAGTTCTCGTCAATGTCCAGAAGCACCTTGAGGCTGTTGCGCGACCGAAGGTATTTGACAGGCGTGTCGGGCCGTGCGTCGTGTGCGCTGGGCACGCTGTGGCCGGCCTCGGACGCGGTATCTGAACCTGGGAAGGGCATCACGCGCTTCAGCACCTCGTATGCCGCCAGCGTGCAGCCAAACTGCGGTGACGATCTCAAAATACGGGCAGGACCGCCCTTGAAGAATGCAGAAAAGCCCTCTTCCTTCCAGATCGTGGCCGCAGCGTGCCGCAAGCCATTGTACGACACATGGCCCTTGCGTGCCTCCACCTGCAAACGTGTTTTAATCACATCAAACGGCGTTGTAAGATACGCGGCAGGAATACCGGCAACAGCACCAGCAACAAGCAGCTGCCACGTCTTGAGCGGGTGCTTCGGGCCCTCGTGGAAGTAGTCCTTTTTGAGGTGCGCGTAGGTTGGGAAGTAAATTGCCGAAAACGGAACATCTCGCAACAAACACGCACTCGCACCCTTGTAAAGACCCACCAGACCCAACTGGCGGACAATGAACAACGCGCTGCGCTTCGGTACACCCTCGGCCCGCGCCATCTCACCTTGAACCTGCAAGCGGATCTTGACGATCTCCAACGGATTCGTAAAAATCACCTGGCACGCACCGGCACTACCACCAGCAACAATCTCGGCCCACAAAGGCAACTTTCCATCGGGCTCAGTCAACATTCCGCGCACAAGATCGTTTACCGTCAGCTTAATAGCCTTTTCGGGAGCTACACCTACCAGCTGCGGACCAAGACCAGAGTAAAGACCCTTGAAGCCCTCGCGGCTGATGACCTTTTTGAAGCAGTCCAGCGAGTTCTTGTAAAGCGGCTGCTGGCCAGGTGTGCCCTTGCGCTGGTTCTGCATGCGTGTTTTCACCAAGTCAATGGGATAAACAACTGTTGCACCAAATGCACCAGCAACCGAGCCGAGCGCGAAATTATAGACGCTCTCAAAAACCTCTGAAAGAAACGAACGAGGGTCACGGTGAACGTTTTTAGCAGCCTCGACCTTGCGGGCCTCAGAGTGCCGGTACCGGGTGTAGACATCCTCCCACTGTGGGTCGAACATCTTCTCGAACTTGTTGACAGAAGCCACATCGGACATGCCACTTGCCGACGCAAAATGGAACAGCAGGTCGATTTCTAAGGGCGTGAATGTCGTGTACTTGCAAGTACTTGCCGCAGCATCCAAAAAGTTGCGTCGGGTGAACCGGCCGTCGTGGGCTGCCTTGTGCATAATGTCCTCGACCAACTCCACATTGTTTATAAGATTCAAGAACGCCCGCACGGTCGCATACGATACCTTGGTGCTCTGGCTCGATGGCCGGTTGGTCACGGTATGCAGCGAGTCCAACAAGTGGTCGCTGAGTTTATGGCGGGCAATACTTTTGATCATCAGCTCGAATTGCTCGGGCGTAATGAAACCCGTATTATTCTTATCGTATTGCTGGAATGCCTGGCGGATTCGCTCGCCCATGAGACCCCGCAGCATTTGCGTGAACTGGCTGTAGGACATGGTATGGCGATGCCCACTTTCGCCGAGGTAAAGCGAGGCCCATTTGCCGTTCCAGTCAAACGAGGGACTTTCAGGACCCTTGTTGGCACCATAAGTCTCGACAAAGTCCTTGAAGTCAACTGTGCCGTTACCCTGGGGATCAAAGACCTGGAAAGCGATCTGGAACTCTGCGTCGGGCCGGTCCAACGTGCGGTCAAACGCCAGCCAGTCATACAGCGACACCTTGCCGGACTTGGAGCGATCGGCCACGTTGAACAAGACTGCATACGAGTTGCGGTGGATTTTCTTGTAGTCCTCGGTGGGGGGAGCTACTGCCTCCACAAAGTCTGCCTCGGAAAGGAATCGGTTGCCCTGCTCGTCCACAATGCTAGCATGCTTGTTAAACGTTGCTTTTGACAGCTCGATGTCTTTTATATCGGAATCCACCATATTCGAACGTTTTTGAGCTTGACGAAAACACTAACGAAAATAAGCCGGTTAGACGAGGGGGAAGAAAGAGCGTCAAGGGTTGTGGTGCTGGCAGTGACTAACTTATAGTTCCCCGCATTTGGTGGGGTGACTTGAAGCCCATAGTGGTCAAGTTTGTAATGGCCATATTAATATATTTTATCAGTCTTGTGTTGCCTCTACAGGAAATTCTCTTAAAATGTCTTTAAGCGCCGTGGTCGGAACGAACAGGTCCTGTCAGCCGCACATGTCGGCATAAGCCCTCTGCATAAGCTAATAGTCTAAGTTTCTCTAGACTTCCCATTGTGCAGTCCATCCCGCGTCTCTAGCTTCATTTAGAAAATATTATCATCTCTAAGATAATTTAAAATACAGACCCCAGCTGAACAAGCAGTAGTTACTTGAGTTCGACAATTAGCCACTCATGGAAGCAGCTCCTCCTTTCTGGCCATGTCCTTTCTATCCATTTTTTCATCTCGTTGGTCAGGGTCTTGAGCAGCTTCGGCCAAAGCCTCATCCACGTCCATCTTGTAGCCAAACAGATCGGGGGGAACCGCCTGCATCTGTACTGATGGTGCCCCATTAAGATACCGCAGCTGCTCAAGCACCCGCGAATGTACGGACTCAAGATACGCTCTTGAGTTTTTGTTTTCCACTTGCCCACTTAATTCCGGGAACAAGCTATGATCTGGTGCAAAATGTTCATAGAAAGGAAGTGATGTGGGCAATTCGGGATCCAACTCTACGCCCAAGCATACTCCCGTCTCATAGGCCCATAACCGAGATACATTGCGGGGAGTATAGCCGCCTCCGCCCACGACCATGAGGGGAATATTAAAAGACCTTGTAAATCGTACGCATTCTGCATGGGCCTGGATGTTTAGGTTAAACCGGCCCAGCCGGTCACCTCCTAAGGAGTCGGCTCCACATTGCAGTACAATAGCTTCAGGCCGAAACTTAACCAGCACCTGTTCCAGCACTGACTTGAACATGTGAACGTAGGACTGGTCATCGATACCATCCCGCAGTGGCACATTTAGACTATAGTGCCTTCCGGTCTCGGCCCCAATCTCGTCTAGTGAGCCAGTGCCCGGAAAATACTCCCCATCGTACTTGTGGAATGACAATGTCATGACTCTATCTGTCAAGTAGAAGGCTTCTTGGACACCATCGCCATGATGCACATCGATATCAATGTAAAGCACGCGCGAGTGTACCCTTAGAAGATTCAAAATCCCTAAAACAATGTCGTTGACGTAGCAGAAGCCGCTGGCCTCGAACTTCTTTGCATGATGAAGACCCCCAGACCAATTGATGGCAATGTCGCTCTGCTGGTTGACCAGTTTACGGCTAGCATCAACACTCGAACCGGCACAAATGCTGGCATAGTCGTACAAACCATCGAAAATCGGACAGTCTTCGCCCACGTTAAACTTACTGGGCGCGTCGGGAAAATCTTCCAGAGTTGTTGGGGTAACCTGTTGCAGAAAAGAGATATATTCTGTATCGTGGAACTCAAGAACTTCTTCTTCGGTGGCCGCCCGCGGCTTGTACCAATCCATTTTGTCTTGCATTCCATAACTCAACACTAGGTGGTCTGTGAGCATTAATCTGAACGGTTTCATAGGGTGATGGGCTCCAAAATGAAACTGCTCCGCATCCTCATTGAAATGATACGACACTTTGGGCTGCCAACCCGATGTAAAGTCGCTATAAAGCGGCTGGTTCTCCTCCGACTTTACGTCTCGGGAAAAGGTTCCCATTACTACTAGTCAGCGTTCGGGTGCTCTCCAGGTCCTTTCAATCTGTGTTGCCAGTGGTTCACCACACCGATCCAATAGGTTCATATTTCGGTATACTGTTGCTACTTGTGATTGGATTTGGCTGAAATTCCATCCTCTTTTGGTTGCTTTCATTACCCCAAGCCAATTCGTGCTGAGAGCGATTTCCCAACCTTGACCTGAGAATCATCGTCACCACAGGCTCCCAGCCCACACCTCTCCACCTTACTCATGTCGTCTGCCGGGTTTGACCGCCACATCACTATCTTCTCGCCGGAGGGCCGGCTTTATCAGGTCGAGTATGCGTTCAAGGCCATCAAGTCAACCAATCTGACCAGTGTCGCGCTGCGGGGCAAAGACTCTGCGGTCATTGTGTCGCAGAAAAAGGTGGGTGATAAGTTGCTGGATCCATCTACGGTGTCTTTCCTCTTCCCCATCTCGCCATCCATTGGCGCCGTGATGACCGGTCCTATCGGCGACTCGCGCGCGGCTGTCTCGCGGGCACGCTCCGAAGCCTCCGAGTTCCGCTACAAGCACGGCTACGCCATGCCTGTGGACGCGCTGGCCAAGCGCATGGCCAACATCAACCAAGTCTACACTCAGCGTGCCTACATGCGCCCCCTGGGCGTTGCTATGACGTTGATTGCCAACGATGAGGAGCTTGGCCCACTGGTTTATAAGTGCGATCCTGCTGGCTACTATACGGGCTATAAAGCTACTGCCACGGGTCCCAAGCAACAAGAGGCCATGATCTACTTGGAAAAGAAACTAAAGAACAAGGAGTTTGCTGCCGGTGACTGGAAGGAGGTCGTTGAGCAGGCCATCGTGGCGCTTTCTAACGTGGTTGCTGTCGACTTTAGAAAAAACGACATCGAAATTGGTATCGCCACCAGCGACGGCTCGTTTCGCACGCTGAGCGTCGAAGAGATTGAGGAGCGCCTGGTCGCTATTGCCGAGCAGGACTAGGCGCCTCATATAGAGCCCTTTTTAGACCAGCCATAACTCTGCTGGCTGGCCTGCCGAAGCCTGTTCGGAATTGATCCCTTGGTGGGATCCGCTCCTCAGTCGGGCCCGGCCCAATCTGCGCGCCGCGCCGGCGCCCGCGCGATAGATAGTGTTGTAGACATAAACAGCAGCGTCAAATGCCCCTAGAACGATTGGCGATAACAGCGGCATTGTGGGAGTGATTATGGATCGGAGCCTGCAGGGGAAAGGGTTCTCCATGTAAGGTTCCGAGAATTCGCCTATTTCCGGCGCTCTTGGTTGGGTATACTTGTAGAACCCTTTTGCTTTTTGTGATTTTACTGATTTCATCAATCCTGCCTACATGAGATAGATCTTTTAGTGTTTGGGCTTTGTTTGTGTTTGGCTTGTTGTAAAGGATTATGGGCGCCATAATCCATTCCCGCTTATGGTCTAGTATACAAACATGCATATATAGCTGGGACCACCCATTTGATTTCACCAATATGTCTCTGGGTCCCGACTTTTATGTCGACGACAACTCCTTCGAAGACTTCTTGGACTCTTTCTCCACGGGACACTATGCTCCATCTGAGGCAATGAGCCCCGGCATGCCGCCGCTAACTAACGGGTTTGGCGCTCTATCTGCGTGCGTCCAATCGGCACGTGGTCAATCAGCACCTGCCATGTCGGCGCTTGCAAACTACAATCTTAACACTGATTATTCGCGCAAGCTGGTGTATCAACCGCTGCCAATTTATCACTATCAGCAGGCGCTTTCGCCGCAAATGTTCGGGCCGCAAGCTCAGATGGAAAGCGACGGTACCATCAACTTCGCGCCTCAGATGATATCGCCCCACATCGATATGGGTAGCCAGGTCGACTTCACACCACACATGTTCGCGCCCTCGGTGAAAATGGCGCCCCGCAATAATGACTTTAAGCGTCCTCCTACGGCTGAGCGTCAGATCAAGATGGAGACCAGCAACTTGGACTTTATGCATGAGCTGGTCGAGACCCAGATGTTCGAGTCTCCGGTCAAGCAAGAGAGTTGCGACGTGGGACTGACGATGGCGCCCCAAATGTCGGCGCCCCGAATCAAGATGGAAAGTGACGATATGGATTTGAGTACCGACGTTACCCCTAATGACTTTGACCACATCAACAAGGGATATGCCTCGGCCCTTGCAGATGGCACACCCACCAACCACATGAATTTCGCCGCCTACGTCAACTCTCCTGCCATCGATTTCGACTTCGACTCGTTTGTCGATTTCGCAACTCCTAAAGAGGAGCCTGATCTCCCTACCAGTGAGCCCGACCTGCTATTTTCCCATGACTCTGTTTCGTCCGTGACATCTGCACAGGTAACACCTGCTGTTCCCCTCGATAGTTCGCCCCAGAAACTGGCTGGCCTGGGACTTCATCTGTCCAGTCCCGTAACGTTCCAGGACGACTTTGCAGCTAGTAGCTTTGTGATTGAGTTCGATGCCCCAGATTCGGATGTTACCTTGCCTGAGTCCGAGCCGGTGTCCGAGCTTGCGTCTGAGCTTGCATCTGAGCCTGTTTCCGAGCTTGCGTCAGACCTAGGAACCGAGCCCACCGATGTTGGTCGGTTGCCCGGAGACTTGCTGATGACCCAACCAGTCGGTAAATTTGCTATTCTCGTTGCCATTGATGATGTCTCTGACCGCCTGCGTCGGTCGCTTATTGTGCCGCGGGTGGGAACTCAGTTCACCATGATGGAGAACCGGTACCTGGAGAGTGGAAAGCATAAGATGCAACGCACGTTCCGGGCCCCTGGGGCACGTGGTGGCCTCTCCACTACGAGCACACGCTCATTTGACTCAAACCATCCCTATGATCTTTCGGGCGCCCAGTTGATGGAAGCATGCATTGCCCAAGTCCGCCATGCCGTCTCGCCTAACCAGGGCCTTGAGCATAAGACAGTGTTGGACAGCACTATTTACATGGGAAACCTTTCCAGTAAGCGCAGCGGAATCCCAGAACAATTTCCTGCTCCCAGCTCTAGCGTTCGCCCCGAACTTGCTTTGCTGATCGACGAGTGGACCTCCCGCCGTCCCCGCTGCGATGCCTTTTTCCGACTGACCGATGAAACCGGAGAGGCATTCAATCTTGAGGAGCTGCAGGTGGCAGTTTCAATCCTCACCTCGCGGCCGCCTCGCCGTATCAACCACTATCCCGCTCCTCAGATTTTCGCTGATGAGCATTTGCCCACGGGGACCAAGGGCGAACTGCTGGTAACATGGGACCAGCGCACGTTCAATACGCGGCCTCCTTCAGAGGACATGCGACGCCGGAGTGGTGTGGCACCTCCTTTTGACGAGGACATCAAGGATTCCCACGAAGGTAGCGTAATGCCCCGCGGCGATCAAGCCGGTGAAATCTCTCATTACAAGCCACGCTACGTCAAGGGCCGAGGCGCTCACAAGCATGGCTGGTGTGATCACTGCCCTAGCGGGGGCTTTTTTAAAGTGAAAAACAGTGGTTACCTCTACCACAAGAACCACGAGCATGGAATCTTTGCCAATGGAAACGTGTTTGAGGATCCGCTGTGCATCCGCCGCAAGTTAGAACGCGACACCAAATGGGAGGGCCTGTGCGGTATCTGCTACCGGTGGGTGGACATCGACCATAAGGAGACCACCAAGTGGGGCACATGGTTCCGGCACTACAACAACTGTACCAAGGAGTATGATGAGCTTAAGACCGCCATCTTGTGCACTGGAGCCCCGGTGCAGTTCGTCGAGATCGAGTACCAGCCTTATGTGGACAGTACTAAGAATTCGTCCAAGCGCAAACCTAATTTCTTCACCCACACGAGCTACGCTCACTCGGGCAAGTGAATTGGGAACGAAATATATAGATATGTATAATAAATCAAAGTCTTTTTCTGGCCTCGTCTAACCATTTTGTGAGCAAGATATCCTCGACGGCATCCAGGCGCTTGCCTTTGTCGCGCGGGCGGACGTCGTGCTTATCCACTGCAACATGGCCGATCTTCTTGATCAAATAGCTCTCCACATCCAGCGTCAGCGGCTCTACAGTCAGAATATCTGCCACTTCACTAAGAGTCGGATCTTTGTACTTAGTGGCCGCATGCGAGAAAATGCGTACCAGTGGGCTCCGACGGTCCCGCATGGTATCCTGAATACTGGAAATGGTGTCGTACTGTGTCGAAGTAGAGGATGCCGAACTGCTGGGAGCAATTGTCGGCACCGAGGAAAGCGACTCAGAAGAAAGTGACTGAGGACTAGGCACTCGGGAAGGGATCTTGGGTACGATTGCAGAAGTAAGAGCCGAGCGGTCGCCTGCGTCGGCAGCAAATTTCGCCGCCGCACCCACAGCAGCTACTGTAGACACCAGTGTAGAACCTGGGCCTGATTCCAATGGCGCACGAACAGTATCAAAATCCCAGTCATCATCGTCTTCTTGCGACAGCTCTGCGTCACTGGGCAGCATTGTAGATGCTATAGGTTTCTTTGGGGGCGGCAACGCGAGGGACTTGTGTTCGTGTACGAGGGTGACGAGTTCGGTGCAAGACGCCTTTTGTAGGAATTTGTGCTGCAGTAGCGCCGAGACCGACGAGCGCTCGGCCGGTGACTTGCGGAGACATTGGGCCACAAAATCGCGAAATTCAGAAGAAAACTTCGCGTCAAGAGCTGGCGGGCGGTTTTTGGGGATGTAAAAAAGTACCTTCATGGGGTGTAGATGCGAGAGCGGAGGCTCGCCAAGAGCCAATTCCATCGCGGTGATTCCCAGTGACCATACATCTGCTGAAAAAGTATAGTCTTCTTGGCCAATGACTTCCGGGGCCATCCAAAAGGGTGTTCCAACAAATGTGTTTCTGCGAGAAAGATTGTTAGAGAGCTGTGCAGCTACACCAAAATCGGCGATTTTCACCGCTCCATCATCAGCCACAAGAATGTTTGCAGCTTTGATATCTCGATGAATTTTGCCGTTGGTATGTAAATAAGACAGTCCTAGTAGCAGCTGTTTGAGCACATGTGCAATTGCTGGCTCCGGCATGCCTCCTGCAGCCTTGAGTAAATCGAGGCATGACCCGCCGCCCAAATACTCCATAATGATCCACAATTTATAGCCATGAACAAACGAGCCATAATAACGGGTAATATGCTCATCATTGCACTCTGCAAGAATACTGATTTCGCGCTGGATCTCTTCAATGTCGTCGTCGCTCGTCTCCATGTCGATCTTCTTGACGGCACAAATGCGGCCCACAACAGAGTCTATGGCGCGATACACGGTTCCAAATGAGCCTGTACCAAGCTGTTCTTCCAGAACAAACTGATCTGCGGACAGGATTCTATGGCCCGAGGCAGTGCTGCGCAACGAGCTGTCGCTGCTAGTTGCACTCACCATTGTAAACAGTTTAGTCACCCACTCGCATATCATCAGATATCGGCAGATAGTATAGAGTAGGACCCGCTGAAAAAGTTGCAATTCGAAGGATGGAAAACGCTTTGAACGAAAAAATAAAATATATAAACTGATCAATATGAAAAATCTACTGTCGTGAATATAATCTCCATAGCCACAGAACCATCTTATTAATGTGGCCTCGAGTACTGGGCCGATTGCCGGCTCCGGCAGCCGTTCGCACATATGCCCGCTGGGTGCCTAAGGCGGCGCCCAAAAAGCCTGAGGGACCATCTCCGAGTGATGTGGCTACAAATATGATCCTAGGCCGGGCATTGAACCGCACAGCCAACAGCCTTGTCAAGTGCACAGTTTTGGACGACAAAGGCCGAGTGAATGTTTCGCAGCGGGAGTTTAAACGAAGTGAGTTGCTATCGAAACATGGCCTGCTTCCTCGTGATTTGAGAAAGATTGATGTTAGCACACACAATATTGTGCCTACCATTTTGGTGCGAGACAACTCGATTCTCGTCAACTTGCTACATATCAGGGCCCTCATCAAAGCCGACATTGTTCTGCTGTTTGACATGTCTGCGTCTAGCGATGGCAAGACCCAGAGCTTGTTTCTTTACGATCTAGAACACCGACTGCGCAACAGCAGCACATCGGGTCTACCGTACGAACTTCGAGCACTAGAGGCAATTCTCGTTTCGGTAGTCACGTCTTTGGATAGCGAGCTTAAAGTGCACACGCATCTAGTGGACTCTATCTTGAATGAACTGGAACGGCATATTGAGCGTGACCAGCTTCGCCATCTATTGGTACAATCAAAGAACCTGAGTGCGTTTCTGCAAAAGGCTACTCTGGTCAGGGATACTTTAAGCGACCTCATTGACAATGACGAAGATCTAGCAGGACTGTATCTTACTGCCAAGAAGAACGGCAAGGCGTTGAGTGAGACCGACGATCACAGTGATGCGGAAATCATGCTGGAGTCCTACTACAACCATTGCGATGAGATCGTGCAGACAGTAGAGAACCTCGAGTCTAATATCCGCAGCACCGAGGAGATTATCAACATCATTCTGGATTCGAACCGCAATTCGCTCATGACATTGGAGCTCAAGTTCCAAATTGGTATGTTGGGGCTTAGTATCGGCGGTATCACTGCCGCTCTGTATGGCATGAATCTCAAGAACTTCATTGAGGACACCCATTGGGGGTTCATTGCCGTCAGCGCATTTGTGGGGCTGACCTCTCTGGCCGTCGTTCTGTCGATGTTGCGACGGCTGCGTACGATTCAGCGTACGCCGTTCAACAAGCTTGCCCGACGCCAGGGCCAGGACGCCAAGACATCATGATCGCCAAAAGCCCGGAGCAAAGACGCAGGGCACAGCCAGTTAACAACTGTATATACTATTTAATCTAGATCTAGACTCTTCAAGCATGAAGTCTCCTCTGCTGCTGCACCTACCTCGGCCCCAGTTTTTCCAACGCGCGAGGACCAACCTCCTCCCACTCCTGCTTGGAAATCCACATCTGGTCTTTGTCGGCCATAATACCGGCCAGCACCGCACCGCCCAAAAAGACCATGTGACGGCGACGAGGAGGATCCTCGATACGTAACTTAAACTTTTCCAGCCGCGTGGGGTCGCCCTTGAGCACCTTGGCCAGCCACAGCTGCTTGATTTCCTTCTCCATGCGACTGGGAAGGCCAGGGTACATGGAAGTACCACCAGAAAGCACAATTGACTTGTAAAGTGTTGTGCGAATATCCATCTCGGCACTCTGGATGGTGTTGAACACCGCCTCAGCAATGCCAGGGGCCTCACTATCCACCATATAAGGCTGGAACAGGCACTCTGGAGCTAGGTAGCGTTCGGGGCCCAGCTTGATGACGCGGCCATCGGGCAGCTCATAAGTTTCCATCAACGCTGTTGTATCCTCGGCCAATTGCTTGTCAAAGTCGAGGTCATAAGAGACGTAGCAGAACTTCTCCTTGATTTGACGCACGGTCTCAAAATCAGCACTGCGGTTGAAGGCATAGCCTCGTCGCAAGAGGAGATTGATCATTTGACGAGTGATATCGCGGCCAGCAATGTCAATGCGCTTGGTCAAATGATTGAGCACCACGGACTCGTACACGGGCACAATATGCGTTACACCATCGCCACTATCGACCACCACTCCGGAGCTCATACCCTGGGCGTAAAGGGCCAGAACCGCCTGAATGGCCACATAGACACCACTGAAGCCGTATTTCTCGAACATGATGTCCACCATCTTCTCACGGTTGGCCAGGGGGTTGAGCGGGGCTTCTGTAAGTAGGAGCTTGTGATCGCTGGGATTGATTTGCATTTTGTTGTAGAACGAGTAGTCCCACAAATGTTCCATGTCGTCCCATTTGCGCACAATGCCATTCTCCATAGGGTACGACACCTGAAGTGCGGACCGCACCTTCTCGGCCTCATCACCACACATGATATCCTTGATATCTAGGCCATCGGTGCGTTCCTCGGCCCGCAGAATCGGCCGTCCCACAATTGAAGGGAACGTATAGTCGGGGTAATTGGTCCCTGCCCGGCCAATTTTCACAAAGCCTGTTCCCTGGTCCAGGACAATTGGTTGTTCCATTGGTAACTCCACGTTACTCAGCCGGGCTCTCAGCCCCAGCGCCGCTGTCCAGCCGCTGCCAGCCGCTCCCCAAGCCAGCTGACCTAACAGTAGCCTTGGTGCTGACTCCTTTACCTTGCAGTGGCCTCATGCCAGGAGTAAGCAGCTGAAACTAGTCCGATATCTCTGCTTATAGCCAATAACCTATAATTTATTTGTGCCGGTTCTCGTTCAATCAACTTAGCATCGAATATCTAGCAAAAATTAACCCTTGATACAGGCAAGCCTTTCGGAATAGCCAACTTTTCATCCCCTGCCCAACCGCTAACTCCCATTGGTTGTGAAATTTACTAACCCTCCTCCAAATGCTGCGTATCGTCCGTCGCCAGGCCCTGCAAAACGTCCGCTTCAACTCGACTTCGACTGTTGCCAAGGCTCAGACCACCGCTGCCAAGGCCCAGGGCACTGCCGCTGGCCTGCTGGCTAAGGGCACTGCCGTGCTGAACCAGGCCCTTTACTGGTCCAAGGTCGGCCTCGAGCTCGGCAAGTACGTCTGGACCAAGGAGAGCCTGTCGCCTCCTTCGACCCAGCAGTTCCAAAAGGTGTTCACCCAGGACCTTCCCAAGTTCCTCCAGAGCGCCAAGGGCTCGTTTTCTAACCCCCAGGCGCTGTTGGACCGCTTTGCGGCCATCAACAAGGACCAGGTCCTTAAGGGCGGTGCCGTTGCCGTACAGCTGCTTGGTTTGTTCTCGCTCGGCGAGATCATTGGCCGTCGTCATATCTACGGCTACAAGAACTACGAGCACTAGAGGATGAGTAGACAAAAACAGTATATATAGCGTGGCTAGCTGTAATTATAGTTCCTTCGGTGCTGTTCTAGTGTTCAGCTGGGTATTGTTTCGAGCTCAGGCATCGCGCTCATGGGCTGGTGTTTTTCTTTGTGATATTTAGGCTTTGATTTATTTACTCAATGTTTCTGCTTCTTTCCATGGCTATTTGGATGAGTTTGGATTCGGGCTTCGGGTTGGGACCTGGCCGGACCTGGAGGGCTCGACGCCGGATGACTAAATTTATTTTGATTTGATTTGTTTTCATTAAAGCCACATTATGGATAGGGTTAGATTATGCGCCCTCAAGTACCGTCCTGCTGACACGAGTTCTAAGTCATCGGGAGCGTGCATCACGGGTTATGGCTGCAGCACAGGGGTTTTCTGACGGCTGGATGGTCTCGAACAAGGCCGTTTAGGTGGAACTGAAAACTGGCAAAGAAACTCACGTTCATGGACAACTAGACTGAACGTTGACCCGCCGCTGGTCGGAATTGGCCGTTATGGCGCTTTGTCAGGGGACTTGTTGATAAATATTCAGGGGTTAATAATGACGTACCGCGTGCATGATGCCGCTCGATCCTGCGCACCACTTTTGCTGCAAATTTCTGCCGTGCATACCAAATAGCTGCGGTATATTCAAATTCATTATATACAGGATACATTTATACCATTGCCGCCACCAAACGATCATAGATGCAAAAGCCTTAGCAGGATCATATGCATGCTGCACAGAGGCACTTGCCAAAATATTTTTACGTCACCGACATCGCTGATTCAACGTGCCAAACTCTCACTCTGGGCAATCACACTCGTTTCTTATCGGCACTGGAAAACCGATCACATAGCGGGTAAATCTAAAGGCCCTATCCATATCCAGCCATGCAGCGAACAAATCGTAATGTCTGCGTGCTTTTAGTGGTTGGATTTATTCTCACCCTTCTGTTGTTGGCCGGCCGCCGTCCTGACTCGCTGCAGTACTGGAACTTCCGGGATGAAACCCCGCACGGCAAAGAGGTCGCTAGTTTAGTAGGAAAGTACATCCGAGATGTACGCTCGCTCAAGGGCATCTCGCAAGCCTTAGGAACCTATGACTATCAGATGTCTCGGGAGCTCGGCAAGATCCATAATGGCGAGATCGACGCCACAACAGAGTATTTGGATCATTTTTTGATGGTCAATCAAAAAGATAAGGCCAAGCTTGCGTCTGCTCATGCCAAGGCAGTATCTGCGTTGCCTAGTGATGCCTCGGGCTTGTTTTCTGGCCAAGGTGTGGTCACCGTCACTGCAGGTCCTTATTTTCCGTCCTTTCTGGTGGCTCTACGACAATTAAGACGCCAGAATGCTAATATTCCTGTCGAGCTGTTTTTCCTTACTTGGTCGGAATACGAACAAGAGTATTGTGAAAAGGTGCTGCCAGGAATGGGGGTGACCTGCAGAGTCTTGGAACAAATGTACGGCTCTGATCTCGTAAAGTCGCTTTCTCCAGGATACCCGCCCAAGCTTTTAGCCATGCTGAGCTCGTCGTTTGAAAATAACTACTACATGGACAGCGACTCGTTTGTACTGAGTGATCCTGCCCAGGTGTTTGCAAAGTCCCCGTTTAAAGACAAGGGCTTTATTACCTTTCCCGATTTTTGGGAACGCACTGAGTCGCCGGCGTTCTATGACATTGCCAAAGTGACACTGGGCAAGCGGGCGAGAGGCCGTCCACAGTGGAAGCATCGAGACGACAACAGTTATGAAGACATTGTGCCGCAATGGGATCGCGAGAATGCGATTGGAGGCCGTACTACAGACGGTGGACAGCTCTTCTTTTCGAAAGCCAACCATTTCCGCACGCTGTTACTGGCCATGTTCTATAATATCCATGGCGAAAGGGTCTATTACCCCATTCTGCTACAAGGAGCTCCCGGTCACGGCGGCCGCGAGACCTTTGCGGCAGCTGCCACAGTTCTCAGAGCCCCATATTACCAGGTACAGACAATTGTTGATGGCGCAGGATTCTGGGATGGCGGAGATTTCCGGTTGAATGGCATGTTACAGTTTGATCCAGTGCAGGACTACCGTACCAACGATCTGCGGGCGTCGGGTCGGATTCCCGAGTACTTTTGCATGCATGCCAACGTCTTGAAGCTTAATGCACGCGCCCTCTTCAGTCACGAGCAATGGTCGGTGGACTGGCCATTGCTTGGAAATCACCGGTATTTTGGCCAACTTTCCGGCGTCAAGCGCAAGATCGGTCGCGACATTGAATACGAGCTGTTCAGTGATGCCCAGTGGGTTGCCTGCGACCTTGTATGGAGCGGAGGCCATGTGTTTAAGGATTGGCAGGATGAGAACTTTGAACGTTTGTGTAAGTTCACTATGGACCATGTTAACTGGTTGAAGTATAACCAGGAAAGTAATTAGAAGCATATGAATGCTGGGCCAATCGGAGCCCAAATCTCAAAGCCGAAATGTCGAGGCCGAAAGTCAGAGATGAAATGTCTGAAGACACCGATCAGATGCGCTCAAACGTGCCACGAACATAGAACCACGCCGGAACAGGACCTTATAAGGGCTTGGGCTCTCCGCACCCACCTCAAAGAGTAGGGCGAGGGCGCATGCAATCACACGATCAGTTAGTCATTTCCGCATCTCTCACATCATATAGAAATGGACCCGAGCCGGGCGTCCAACTTTGTGCCGCCTAGCGAGATGGCCACAAAGGTCCGCAACATGTCGTCCAGCCAGATTCCCGATAATGGCCCCATCCAGCAGTTCTGGGACGGCAACGAGGGCAGCGAGGAGGCCATTGTTCCATCTCCTCAGCGGCATGACAGCTCCCCGCTGGATATTCCCCGCGGCATTCCGGCCAAAAGCGAGTCACCTAGCCAGCAGTTTGTGGTTCCCGAGATCCATGAGCCTGCCTATCAAATCTCGGCCAACCTAGAGGAGGTGCCGCTCAACGTCACTCGCCAAGCCACGTCGGTGGACAAGTACGAGTTCCCTGCCCACCGCTTGGCAACGGTGCTCAAAGACGAGACCAAGTCACCGCTGGTGCTTGTGGCCTGCGGCTCGTTCTCACCTATCACTTATCTTCACTTGCGCATGTTCGAGATGGCCTTGGATGCAGTGCGCGACCAGACTCGCTTTGAGGTTATCGGCGGCTACTACTCGCCGGTGTCGGACCACTACAAGAAGGCGGGCCTCGCACCAGCCCGAAACCGCGTAAGGATGTGCGAGCTTGCATGTGAGCGTACATCATCATGGCTTATGGTCGATGCGTGGGAGAGCCTGCAGGCTAGCTACCAGCGCACGGCGGTAGTTTTGGATCATTTCAATGAAGAGATCAATGTGCGGCGTAATGGCGTACGGACTGCCTCGGGTAAACGAAAGGGCGTCAAGATCATGTTGCTGGCCGGTGGAGATCTCATTGAAAGTATGGGCGAGCCCAACGTTTGGCTGGACGACGACTTGCATCACATCTTGGGACGCTATGGCTGCATGATTGTGGAGCGCACAGGGTCAGATGTGCGCAGCTTTCTTCTATCCCACGATATCATGTATGAACACCGTCACAATGTTCTCGTGATCAAGCAATTGATCTACAATGATATCTCGTCCACAAAGGTGCGGTTGTTCATTCGAAGGAATATGAGTGTGCAATATCTTGTGCCTAGCTCGGTTATTCGCTATATTTACGAGCACGGGCTTTACTTGGAAAGCGAGCCGGTCAAGACAGTTATGAGCGAGCGAGGAGACTGACCGGCCCAAAGAGACTAGATTTAGAAATCTGATTAAAGACTAGAGTAGAGACCAGATAATAGATGACTTTGAATGACCCCGTCTTGGCCAGAATTTGAACACGAGATTGAGATTGAGATAGTGCTTGCAGGATTACAGGCTCAAAGGCCGAACTGAACCATAAGGGCCTAGAGACAAAGGTCCATGGTCTTGTTTAAACCTACAATGATGTCATTGTAGAAACCTCGGTTGAACTCAAACTCCCGCGCATCCTTTTTTTTTCGTGATGGCTGCTTGTTATAATACTGTTCCCGTTCATACCGAGAATGTTCGCTATGAACCATGCTGGCAATGCATCTGCGTTCAAGGCCGGTGTATGTTGCCGCCATCTTTACAAATTCAACGGTGTGCTCCAGGGTTTGAGGTGCGACCTGCTCGGGCTGCCGAAACTTCTGGGCAAGATATCTGCGAAGGATCAACGTTTGTGGATACTTGTGGTCCACGGCACGGTAACCGTGGCGGAGCAGCGAGCGGTAACTTCGGCGGATCTGCTCGCCGGTCAGCCGTCCCACCTCCATGTCAGCAGCCCAGCAGCCGACCGAGCCGCCCAGCCGGAGTGGTTGGGCTAGCGAAAGCTACGCCGATGCGGAAAGCGATTTCGATGCTCAATCGTGCCATAGCTCGGCATCAGAGTCCGAGGACGAGCTCGATTCCATTGGCCGTCTGCCATCAATGGCCACTTTACGGTCTTACCAAGCCCGGATCTTAGCCTGGGCCGACCCGTTCTCGTCGCTTGATGCCCCGCGTAAAGGAGGTCCAGGCTGGACGCCATCATGGCCCAGCCAACCGCCATCTATTTCCTGGCCTCAATGGACATGGCCACAGTCGCTGCAGCCGGGGAATCCTGATAGCACGCTGGGTCATCCGGGTCACTCGCGGCAGCTGAGCCGAAGTCATTCCACCAGTCATTCTCTTACTGATTTGCATTCGCTGTCTCACTCACTTTCATCCATTGGCCAAATTCCTCAAGAAGGCACCGATGGCATTGCCAACAGTACGCCAAATGGTGTTAGCACTGAAAACACTAGCACTAGCACTAGTGGTGCTACCGGCACCCTAGATGCCGCAGCAGTTGCTGGTAGAGCCTTGAGAGGCTTCTTGGCTCAGCACAGCCCTCCATTTTCCTTTCCTGATAATATTTTCAACCTGGAGAATATATTCACCGAGATTGAGTCCGAATCCGAGCCTGATGATGAGGACGACGAAGACAACGATCTCGACAACATTGGCCATATGCCTACTCTCTCAGTGTTCAACGAAACGTTGAGGAGTGCGTCAAGGATGCTACTTTCTACGGTTTCCCAGGCAATACTAGACCACAACGCCCGAATTGGGATCGCCGGAGAGGCGCTGCACGACGACGCCCAGTCGGTCTTGGCTACGTCCGTGGCAGATGTGACTGTTACTGAAGAAGACTTGGAGCCCAGTTTTGTACCAGGTACCGACATTTTGGGCTGCGCACACTACCACCGCAACTGCAAGGTATTATGTGCTGATTGTAATAAATGGTATCCCTGCCGACTGTGTCATAACGAGGAAGAAATGCATGAACTTCCTCGTCAAAAAACTCAGTATATGCTGTGTATGTTTTGCCAGCAAGCGTCTCCAGCTGGTAAGCACTGCGCCCATTGCCGTGAAGAAATGGCCGAGCAATACTGTGGTGTGTGCCGGCTTTGGAGCGGCGACCCCGAAAAGCCCATCTTTCATTGCGACGACTGCGGCATCTGCAGAGTTGGCGAAGGAATTGGCCTTGATGTGTATCATTGCAAGACATGCGACATGTGCATGGCCATCGACCTGATGGATAGCCATGTGTGTGTCGAGAAAAGCACGCGCTCCAACTGTCCAATCTGCCAAGAAAATCTGTTTAGCTCGACGCGACCAGTTCTATTTATGCCCTGTGGCCACCCCATCCACCAGGCGTGTTTTGATTTCTATATGAAAAGCTCCTACCGCTGCCCTGTATGTGCTCGCTCGGCCATCAACACCACAGCCTTGTTCAGCATCATTGAGAAGGAAATTGAGCAGGAGGTTCTCCCGCCCGAATACGCCAACCTGCACGTGAATGTGCGTTGCAATGACTGTCGAGGAAAATCTCGCACCGAGTTTCATGTTGCAGGGAGAAAGTGCATGATCTGCGGTTCGTACAACACCTGGAATATCTAAGGAGTACTGAAGAACATCACGGGGGGGATAAGGGGAGGGTGCCGCTGCAACACGGAGCTCTGTTCATACGGGAACTCGTCCCTCATTGCATACATATTAATTTATACATTTTTTTTTGTTCTATTATCCTATGGGGGATACATCTAGCTTGGATCTAATCATATCTGACCAGATTAGTGACCCAAACCGTCAAGCCTCAGCCGATCTGTCACGTGGTTTCGAGTAGAACGCTTAGGTCATGGTTGCTCATGCATGATTTGAAATACAGCTATTGAGCAAACTGGCTTACCAATGCCCAAAGTTGTGCAGTTACCAAGTGGGGCTGTGGTTAGGGTAACCGGCTGCCTATATATCTTCAACAGTAGCAATCAGCAGCGCGATCAAACCACGATATCTCGCAATGCCCTTTGTTAAGACCTCTGACAACGTCGAAATCTATTACAAGGATTGGGGCAACAAGGATGCTCAGCCCATTGTCTTCCACCACGGCTGGCCCTTGAGTGCTGACGACTGGGACAACCAGCTGCTCTTTTTCCTGTCCAAGGGCTACCGTGTCATTGCTCATGACCGTCGTGGCCACGGCCGCTCCACCCAGGTCAGCTACGGGAATGATATGGACCACTATGCCTCGGACACCTCCGCCGTAGTCGAGCATTTGGATCTTAAGAACGCGATTCACATTGGTCACTCCACAGGTGGTGGACAGGTTGCCCGCTACGTTGCCAAGTACGGTCAGCCGCAGGACCGGGTTGCCAAGGCCGTTCTGCTGAGCTCGGTGCCCCCTTTGCTGGTCAAGACCGAGAGCAACAAGGACGGTGTTCCTATTGAGGTGTTTGACGATTTCCGCAAAAACATTCTCGCCAATCGGGCTCAATTCTTCATTGATGTCCCTTCTGGTCCCTTTTACGGTTACAACCGCGAGGGTGCCAAGCCATCTGAGGGCGTGATTCGCAATTGGTGGCGTCAGGGCCTCACAGGCGGTGCTCTGGCTCATTATGAAGGTGTCAAGGCGTTCTCGGAAACCGATCAGACTGAAGATCTCAAGGCCATCAAGATTCCCGTACTGATTCTGCAGGGTGACGATGACCAGGTTGTGCCCTACAAGATTGCCTCGGTTCGCCAGCATGAGCTTATCAAGGATAGCACTTTGAAGATCTTCGAGGGCTATTCGCATGGCATGCACACCACCCACCCCGAGGAGATCAATGCCGCCATTCTGGAGTTCATTAAGTAGGTACCAAGTTCACGTAGTGCCGCAGATGTTCACTTTCAGGAGTGATGCTTGTGACGTTAGCGTGGTAACGTTCACAAATTGACAAGTTTCGAAGTAGCCATTTAGTTCATTCATGGGATGCACCATACAGGAGGCAGGGATTCCTTCCGGTTAGGACCGATCGCGGAACTGAAGACCGGATCAAATACAGCTACCTATACTCCAGTGCCAAAAAATAAAGAATGCTTGTAAATAGTAGACTAGATCTACCGCCTAAATCTTGCCGGCAAGGTAGCTGCCGCCATCGATAGGCAAGACAACGCCATTCAGGTAGGAACCAGCCGGCGAACACAGGTACACCACCGCACCAATGATATCATTTTTCTGGCCCAGGCGGTTGCGCGGGTTGGTGTCAATCATTTCTTGGCCAATCACCTCCAACAAACCGTTGGACATCTTAGTGGGGAAAAAGCCGGGAGCCAAAATGTTGACGGTGACATCTTGCGGACCAAGCTCAACCGCCAGAGCCTTGCCAAGATGATGCACAGCTGCCTTCGAAGCTAGGTAGCCGTAGGTGCCACCCGATAACCCGGTTCGTAGGGCAGCCACGGAACCGGTGATCAGGACCCGCGAGGGATCTTCAGGCGTCGCATTCTTGAGTAGAAGCGGGGTGAACAGCTGGATCGTCGAGAAAACACCACGCAGATTCAGGTCCATCACCTTTCCAATGGCCGAATCGGGATGGGTGCTAAAGTCCTGGCCCCACGTCGCACCAGCATTAGCCAGCAAAATGTCCAGCCCAGACTCCAATTTTGTATAGTCCTCAAACAACTTCTCGGCACCCTTGCGGCTACCAACATCACCAGGAAGCGAGATTGCCTTGCCTTTCAACCCTTTCTTGGCAATAACATCGTTATTGAGGTATGCAACCGCCTCCTCACAGGCCTTGGCTTTTCGGGAACTAATATAGACCTTGGACACGCCGGCAAGCAGCAGGCCCTCGGCCATATCAAGACCAAGGCCACGAGAGCCACCCGTAACAAGAGCGATCTTTCCGTTAAGTTGAAAAAGGTTAGAAGACATGATCGACTTTACAAGTTCTGTTGGCCGCACTATATACCTGCCGACAAGGTGGGGTACCCCTACCCCAGGGGCGGATCCCTGCCCTTTCCCTTACCGAAGCCGACCCAACGGCCGGTGAAGATCACTTGAAGCAGTAAGGTGTCTTGCCAGTCTCTGGAGTGTTTGAAGGCAACTCTAGTCATCAATTGATAGGCTCGTACAGAGTTTGATTTAGGGAGTGGTGATATATAACTACACGTTAGCCAAGACATGCTCAAAAGTTGAGCAGAGGAGTGCTCGAGTAGGCCGACAAAGCGCTGTTGAAGTCGTTCTGAATACCCGTGACAACTTGAACAACGGCAGGCTGGAAAGCAGTAGGTAGTCTGGCCTTGAGGGTGTCAGCCAGAGTGTTGACACGGCCCAGAAGCACCTGGAGGTCGCCTTTGACAATAAACGAAATGGAGACGAAGCCAAGCACGAGGCGGTCGAAAGTGCTCTTTTTATTAACGATAGCAGTCAGGGTGTTGTGAATTGGCGTGCTGAGCTGTAGCACTGGGCTAGCAACGGTGATAGCCTCCTGCTGCGTGAAGTTGGCAACCGGCTTGAGGTCGTTGGTGGTCTGGTCAAGCGTCTTGATCAGAGTGATAACATTGGCCTGCAGCTTGAGCGCCGACAGGATCTGGTTCTTCTGAATGCTAGAGGCCAGCGCCGACAGATTGCCCAGCTGGTAGGTGACGTCGCTAATGTGGTTGACGAAAGTGGTGATGGCAGCAGCATTGCTGGTCGAGCCGCTGTCAGGAACAGGCACGGCCGAAGCGCTCAAGAGCAGAGAGACAAGGGCAAGAAATTGAGAGAAGAAACGCATATCCGAAAAGTGCAGGAGTATTCTAGGGAGTTTGCATGCACGATGCCTCTATTATATAGGCATTTATTGGAAAAATACTCATCTTCGATCTGCATGCACGGCATATGCACGGTTTTGTCAACACGGGCATATCTGTCCGCTCAGCTTCTTGGTCCAACCTTTCGATATATTTATGAACATTTACATCAAGCTCCATTACTCGTATTTGTTATGCTGTTTGCACAGGTTAATTCGCTATAAAAACGCTGCTTTCACATCATGAAACAACAATAGCCCCGCCAATAAGATCTTTTATGCATGCAAAGACCACATGGGGTGGGGGTAACTATGCGGGACATGTACCCCGCAGCAGCCGTATTTGGCCATATGGCTAGATGAGCAAAATATTTTCCACAATAGAAGAAAGTTCTCGGTTAGGAACATTTCGATGTCTAGATTTGCTGCCGAACTACCGGAGGGGGAGCTTGGAGAGGCGTGGGGACGACGCGCAGCTACTGCGTAGATCCATTCCTTTCATGTTCCCACTGGTTACGTGCTCGCAACCACGAAAGACATACTCATGCACGCCCCCCACACATTACCCAATATGCTCAAACCCCACCTTCTAAATATATCAAGCTATTGTTGCACGACTGATGCCCAGCACCCGGCCAGCCGGAAATGCTTCTATAGAATTCAAGGACCCCGGCCCAACATATCCCGCCCGAAACGGCACATCACAAGTGGTCAACTAGAAGCTCCCAATACTAGCCCTGTTCAAAGAACAATATTCTCGCGGGCATTTAGTACCCGTTTCAATTGGGGTCGATGTGCACCTTGTTAGCATGGCCGGATGATCAAGACGGCAGTGGGACACCATCTATGACAAATGGACAAGCTCCGGCGAAAACCGCGGTGGACGCTGCCGTTGGCCAAAGTCAAGCAAAATAGCCCGAGCGCCCGGGATGGAATTCCGTATGAAGACGAGCTGCTAAGACAGTCCAAAGGCGTCAACTTTATTGTGCAGGTCAGCACACAGCTGAATTTGCCGCCGATCACCATCTACTCCGCAGCGTGCTATCTGCACCGATTTTACACTCGCTACTCTCTCAAGAGGTTCCACTACTACGAGGCCGGCGGGGCTTGCATTTTCCTGGCGTCCAAGGCCGAGGAAACGCCCCGGCGGATCCGCGAGGTCGCGTTTGTGTGCACGCGAGTGGCATCTAAAAACCCACGGTTACAAGTTGATGAAAAGTCCAAGGACTTTGAGCGCTGGGTCGATACTATAACATATACTGAGGAGGCTCTTCTGGAGGGCTTGTTTTTCGACTTGTCCATTGACTCCCCTTACCAGGCGCTGGCTCGCCTGACGGCTCTGTACGGCATGACCGATGTCGACAATTTCACTACTTTGGCCACCAACTTCATCAACGACTCATGTCGCACTATGCTCAGCGTGCTTTATACGTCTAATCAAATCGCGGCTGGAGCCTACTATTGGACGGTCAAGCATCTCCATAAGCAGGTGGCTCTTAAAGACAACCAAAAGTGGTATGAGATCGAGGGGCTCGAGCGGGGCCAGCTCGTTGAGATCGTCAATAACATGGCCGACATGCTCGGCACAATTCGCGGTGGAAATCTTGACGGCCAAATATATGAGCGGTTGAAATAAACCGACTGTATTCTTAACCCTATCTCGGTAGTCCTAGTCTTAATCTTAGTCCTGGTCGTTTGTTGTCTTAGTCTTTGGTCAGCGCATGGACGATGCGGATATGTTTGCAACTCAGCCGGCCGAGGCAATGACCCAACAAGATCTCGGTTCGTCCAGTCCTTTAAGCAAGGATACTGGCACGCAGAAGATGGATCGGCATGCTCAATCTGAGGGTACTGGGGATGACGATGAAGCAGATGTAACGGCCGATCTGACCATTGATCAGGATACGGCTCCAGACCACAGCGGCAACCACGAGCCCGACCACGAGAATGTTAGTGAGGGTGCGGACTCAGACGGTTTCTATGAGACTCAGCCTGTGGCTACCCCCAGCCAGGTCCACACGCAATTGGTTGCTACTCCGCGAGCCAACCTGTTCAGCTATGACGCGACCCAACAGGTGGCTCCTATGAATGATACGCAACGCCTGCTGCTGGGATTCCAGCCCTCGGGCGAATCAGATGATGTACAGGTATTTGGCACACCATTTGCTCGCCCAGGGCCCCGCCAAAGTGCAACGGACGCAGACGCCATCGCCAGTGATACCGAGGATCGAGACGACCACCAAGATCAGGACGATCAGGATCAAGAAGAACAAGAAATCCTAGACGAGGACGACGATCATGGAATTATCGAGGAAACGCCATTTAAAACACCTGTGCGGAGGCATCGACGGGTGACCTCGCAAGAATTCGAGACCCCTGCTCCAAGAAACGCGAGGCCTCATCCGCTGCGCAATGCCATCTCCACGGTCTCAAGTGGGTTCAAATCACCACCTCCTGTGGCTTTTACTGGCCACACTTTCAATGGACCAACTTTCAATGGTTCAACTTTCAGTGGCTCGGGTTTCAGTGATTCGGTCGATCCAACAATAAGCGGCAAACTTCGCCAACCAGGAGCATCCGCCAAAACTTCGTCAGTGGTTTCAGCAACACCTGACCAGGTATGCTTGCTGGTTCCATGGGGCACGACGTGGTACCCCGCTACAGCCATCAATCCAAACCAATACAGGCTGCTTAAGGACGACCCTGAGGCGGAAATGGATGTGATTTTCGGCACGGCCGAGCAAGGAAAAATCAAGCCCAGTCGCGCACGAATTCTGGAATTTAGTACTGGTGATAAAGTGAATTACAAGGGCAAAGCCCGCTATACTATTGTGGACCTGCAGTCGTCGCCTGAGAGCTCGGATTTTGTGACTGTTTCTGGCTTTGACTGCGCGCGGCTGCAGCGACTCAAACGCAAGCATAATGCCAACCCCGAAACTATCTTAGTCCCTATCAAGGACTTGGTGCTGACGGCCCCGCTTTTTGCCGAATGGCAGCGCGCTCACCCCTACGAACCCAGCAGTGAGTCGGTCATCCACCGCACGCAGTCTGTGGATGCAAGCACGGGCCGGCCACCAAGTCGCCCCCTGAGCCGGCCCATTAGCCGCTCGGAAAAGCGGTTTCGTCAAGACCCGCGTATCTTTGAGGGCTGCGTGTTTGCCGTTACCATGGCCAACCATAGCTGCTCTGACCAGGTCAGCGCAGCCATCATGAGGCTCGGGGGACGCATTCTCAACGCCGGTGTTTCCGACATGCTAGCAGTAAGCACCGACCCGATGGAGCTACAATGGTCGGAAAAGGGCTCAGACTACCGCTTCGCCGCTGTGATTGCGTCGAGACCAATCAAAACTCCAAAATATCTGGAGGGCTTGGCAGTAGGCTGGCCCTGTTTGTCCTACAAGTTTGTCCTGGATTGTGCAAACCGGGACTTTTTTCTCGACAATTGGACCGACTATCTGTTGGCGGCCGGTGACTCGCAGGTCATGGATGCGGCCATCAGTCTTGATGTGGCTGATTTCCGCGACCGCTTTGACGCTGGCCAGACACTTGCCCAGCAATTCGCCCAGCGCCGGCTGGCTCTGGGACCCATTGCTGGCCCTATTTATTTGCTGGATCTTGAAAAGAGTACGCCATTGCGGCTGCTGCTCATGGCTGCCACTGCACGACCGCCGGTTCTGATCTCAAAACTCAATCAAGCACCAAGCGGAAGCATCGTTATAGATACAGATCGCAAAGCCGATCTTCCCGCGGTCTCTCAACCCGGCATGGTTCTGCGCATGTCGCGACAACTTGTACTTCCACAAACCCTCGTGTATGGTCGTGAGTGGTTGATCCAGTGTATCATCAATCAACGGCCTGTATAATATTGACCCTTCTAGAAAAATGGAAAAACGCAGTTATATTTAAAAATAAAAGAAGCTGTCAGACTTCTCTGACACCACGGCGTTGGTTAAAAAAACGACGGGTTCTTATGAAGCCTGTTCAATCTTCGACTCCTCAATCACTACATTCCACACAGGTCGTCAAGTGCGCTACTGAAGCCACTAAATACCGGCCACTAGAACAGTGACGATGGTTCCAGCACTTTAGGCGGCCACTGAACGGCAGACTGCAGTTTGTCTAAAGGAGACGATGAAAATTTCAGCTTACGCACCAGCTTAAAAAGGGCCCTGTAACCATGGTAACCCTGGTAATGAGTGGAGTGCCCAAATGACGCCGCGCTCACCCTCACTGAGAGGCAGGTGAGAAAAACTCAACATACTTGATTCGACGATCTAGTACTACAGTATTACCGCTTTAAATCGTCGCCATCGGATTTATTCGTCACGGCCTCACCCTTGTCAAGGGGGAGATGTGGCCGAAGGTGCATACCCTATCCGCGCGACTTTCTACCCCGGTTTTTTTCTACATGCCGCATTTGCATCATGTATCTGTGCGGCAACCTGCACCTTGGATCTCGCTGATTGGCTGAAATACTGACCCTTGCCCTTAACGCGCGTGCTTGCTGGGCATATCCTCCCCATTCGATTCAGGATGGGGAGCTATAGAAACGGCGCCGACTGGCTATAGAGTCATCTTCATGGGCCAAAATGAGTCGCAAACCAGGCTAGAATAATTGCCCACTTTTTTTGAGTTAACAACGCCATTATTTTCGCGGTTGCGTCTACCAGTATAGCGAATGACAGTTTTGTGACGTCAGTGCATCGGCTCTCCTTAGGAGCCGCACACCGATCAAAAGCTAAACCCTGATTCCGAACTTGGGGGCCAAAAAAAACACCCCTATTACGAGGTATTTACTCCTCATTTCAACTGCAAACCCCATTGGAACCCATTGAGCAGCACTTAATTCGCTAAGCTTCTTTGCAACTGCGGAATGACACCGATATGCCACAAGGTTGACGGTGCCAAGCCAAACTCGTCCAAGCCCTAAGATGCTACTGTACCCTGATAAGCTGCGGCTTATTCAAGTTCGGCGTTAAAAATAGAATGTGCAAGCACTGTCGGAGCTAATCAAAGCAAGGAGAAATTTAGCGCTCTGCAACGGTCATTTCTGCGGGCTCAAAGCTTGCCCGTTCTCCTATGCGCATTCATTGGCAATGGATCATGCATATGCATGTCGGGGAGCGGCAATTATTAAGCTTCTGTATCCCCCGACTTTAGCTTACCTTTTTCTACTCCCTTTGCCACTACCGTGCAGAAATGGTAAGTACTTTGTCTCCAGGACGGAGGAAAGTTGATGTGTTTGAGTGGTTCGAAGCCCCGCGAATGGATTCGTGTTTGTGAAAGATGTCACTAGGCCTGACGTCGTGTTTGCCAACCCAACCAGCCTCCCCGGATTGAATGACTCCATCGCCATCCTGAGCTGCCCCCCATTTGGAATCGTCCTCGGCTCAACCAGCTGCTAAATTCTGGTACAGGCCGTTTCATATGCTCCATGATGAATCTAATCGTTCTATGGGCGCTTATAGACGGCGGGGCTGAGCAAACCCCCAGGGCTACGATTTTTTCCTTGTCCCTACCCCGGCCATGACACTTGTGGGGTCGAGGGCAAAATCTGGGGTAGTGATAAGTCAGCCTGTCATGGGCTCAAGATTAATCCGAGTTAGTCATGGGCATCGCGGCGTGGAATCCATGGAAAAAAATTCCGTGGATTTCAAGGAATTGATGTCGTGCCAGTGAGCCAAGGGACATTTGTTGAGTGGATGCACTCGTAATTGAGTAACCCAATGCGATGCCCAGAGCGATTTTTGGACAGCAACGATCGCAGTTGAGTGAGGCTAGACCTTACCGGCATATGCCTCATGCAACCTGCACGGCGATTACTCGTTTCTGGCCTTGGCGTTACCTAATCGGGGCGTCGGCCCACATTACGTTTTATTCCGAGCCTTTTGGTAAAGCCACACACCCCAACCATCAACGCAAACTAACCCCAACTTTAATACTAACCAGCAGACCATGGTTGAGAGTCAACACGCGGTAAAACCCGAACCGATCCCACCAAAATCGGTTCAGATCAAAACCGACAAGCCTAGACCCTACGTGTGCAACGTGTGTACACGCTCGTTTGCCCGGCTCGAGCATCTTAAACGCCACGAGCGTTCCCATACCAAGGAAAAACCTTTCCAGTGCCCCGTTTGTGAGCGGTCTTTTGCGCGAAGAGACCTTCTTCTGCGCCACAAACAAAAGCTACATGCGTCGTTCACGCCGCCAAAGTCCGACTGCCTGCCACCGTCAGGCCCCGGCGTGCACACCAAGCGTCGAGCGTCGATAGCCGCCGCCCGAGCCGCCGCTCCACCTTCGGCGAGTATCTCCCCGCCGTCCACCACGTCGCCCACTCATTCGGACGGCACACCCACTAACGCGACACCCCATTTTTCTTCATCGGCAGGTCCCCAGTTTCCATCGCGGAGCTGGCTTCCCCTTAATCCTCTGGAGCACGAGCTGGACTCGCTGCGGTCCATGGCACCGCCCTGCCGGGTCGTGAGCTCGCGGGCGTCGCGGTCAAGCTCGTTTTCAGCTGCCTCGGCCACGAGCTATGTCCGCTTCAAGGATGCAGACAGTTACGTGGCCACTCACACCCCAATGGAAGCGGCCCAGGAGGTCGGTTTCTCAACACCGCAGGCATATGCTCAGGACGGCGCCGAGTTTGGCATGCCTGACCCAATCGACCTAGCAACGCCGTTTTCGCAGTCGTCGTTCAGTATGGGCTCTGCAGCGGGCAGCGATCAGGCTGGTTGCATTAACCCGCAGCTATTGTCCCAGTTGCCGTCAATGCCCCGCAATATGCTGCGGCAGAGCTCGGTGTCTTCACAGCGCGGCGGCCATTTCGGCAGTGCCGAGGCGCGACGACTGTCGCTATCCAATGAGTTTAATTCGCCACATTTTGTCGATTCACCGACCCATTCAGCGCCGTTGCATTCGCATCCCACTGATTCGCCCATGCCATTTATGAACCACTTGAACGGTAGCAGCCACTCCGCGATGCCCGACTTCAGCAGCCTCCAGAATGCTCGTGATCCCCTGGTGCCTAGTGTGATGGTACCGGATGCCGCCGCAATTGAAGGCTTCAACCGCAAGCTGAGCGAGAAGATGTTTGACGACTTTATTCAGCTCGACGACGATTTCGCTGTTGATGGATTTTCCAACGACACGTTGAGCACAGACCTCGACTTGCTGGATTCCGCCGACCCAAAACACCCAACACTGCCTGATCTGGGTCATCGTGACTCGGCAAGCACGCTGGACCTGGGCGTTGAGCCCGAGTCCAATTGGCAGCCCGATGGCAGCTGGCAGAACCAACAGCTGCACCAGCAGATGCCAGATCTTGGCACATCCAAATGGGCACGGCAAACCCAGCAAACCGGAGATCAGCAAAAGAACTGGAACTGGTCCGAGCCCCATTTCACGGGGCTGGCCCATAGCATGGCACAGGAGCTCGACCTCACGGCCCAAGACCTGCCAGCGTCCGAGTATGAATTGTCATTCCCCGTTGAGCACAGCAAGCTGCAGGAGGCCCCGTCGCTGGTGTTGCCTCAGGACCAGCGGCACCCTCTCAACGCAACGCACCAGGGTGCCGTTCAGGGCGCTGTGCAGCAGCTGCCATCCAGCGAGGAGGTGCAGCGGTACGTCAAAGCTTACCACAAGAACTTCAATCCGCACCTACATTTTGTTCACGCCAGCACACAGCTGAGCTCCGAGAACATGGCGCTGGTGATGGCCATGGCCGCACTGGGTGCGCTCTATCTTGGCGAAAAGGATGCTTCGAGGCGCATTTATGACGTGTCCCGCGACTGCATCCGCATGTACTCGGACATCAACGGTGAATCCGCGTCCGTGGGCCCTTCGGTTCCTCTGTGGCTCGTGCAGGCGTCGGTTTTGGCCGTGTTGTATGGCTTATTTCACCGCTCGCGCAACCAGAATGAGCTGGCTGTACACCAGGCGCAGAGGCTGGGAAAGCTTGCGAGAGCTGCCGGGCTGCATCGTCCACCGAGCGAGGCTATTGGCAATGTGGATCTCTTGAATGCTAGTGTGCCCGAAAAATGGTCCCACTTCCTGCTTGCCCAAAAGCGCGTGCGTACTATGTATGCCGTCCATGCTGTGGCAGCTATTATGACCACCATGTACGGTCTGCCGCCGATCGTGACCAACCAGGATTTGCAGTGCGGCGCGCCCTCGGAGGAGGATCTCTGGAATGCGTCTTCCGCAGATTCGTGGTGGTCGATCGTGTGCGAGCGGGAGCTGCAAAACAAGGTGTTTGCTGGGCCCAATTTTGGTCATTGCTTTGCCGTGTTGTTATCGGAACAGCCCATTATGGACAAAATCCCTCAATTTGTGTTGCTCAATCTTGCCTATGCCATCCACCTTGAGATTGCTGGTCGTCGTGCTCAAAAGTCGCTGCTGCCGGGTCAACCGCCCCGGAACCTCATCAACGTGGGCGTGGTGCGGGCATGGGAAACTACATGGTCCAACTCGCCGTACTCGTCACTGGATCCGCAATCCAAGTTCGGTCCGATCATGAGCGACTGCGTGCCGCTGGCGTCCCTGGCATATATCCGCGCCTATGTTGATTTGATCCCTGTCAAGGAGCGATTCTGGGCGCGTGATTTCGTGGGCATGAACCGCGAGCTCGACCACCTGCGCCATACGGGCTTCTCTGGGCTGCTGGCGTCGGCCAACTATGCCCTAGATACCGTGTCGCTGGCCGACCGCGACGCCAAGAATGGCGGCAACCTATTTTTGCACACAATCCTGTGCCTGGTGGATTGCGCATTTGTACTCTCGGAAACGTTCAAGGAAATCGAAACGCACCCGCAGCCATTGCCTGACACCGAGAAGCGCATTGTTGCACGGGCCACCAAGGTCTTGCTGCGCTCTACCACCGAGTCCTCGGCTGAACCGTTGTCGGCGCTGGCGCTGAAACGGGTTCTCGCCGTGCTGGACTCGGCCACCCAGTGGCCTTATGTCGAGGTTATCTCGGAGGCCCTCACTTACCGTCTTAATGCCTAGTTCATAGCGCTTGCTATTATTTACGACCCTTCAGATGTTTTATTAGCCTTTATGGCTCCCTCCTACTTGAACCCTTCCCCAGTCACCCTTTTCAGAAAGCTAATACGATCAGGTCCGACTGCTATTAATGCACTCTAGCCGGCAGCTTACTTCCAATGGACGAACTACTAGATTAATGGGTTGTTTTACTACTAGACGATTAGATTCTTCGACCAATAGACTGCCCACTGGATGGGTAACCTAAATTAAGAGACTGGATCCATCAACTGGCCGCTAAAACGATTTAGGCCAACGAATGAGCTAGATCAGACACTGCACTAAAAAAGGTCGCGGCTCTGGAGCATCTGCCGCGTGCCCTGCATCGCCTTGATCAGCGCCTGGTGTCGATCGTGCACCTGCTTGACAGCAGTATCTTTAATCTTTGCATTCTCAATCTGCGTGAATGCCTCGTGTAGCTCGCGCGCGCATGGCGCGAGCACCCGGCTGCTTTCCGGGAAGGCTGCCAGCGTCTCCAGAATCCGGAGCGCCAGCAGCTGAATCTCATGCTCGTCCTTCAGACCGCGTACGAGAATATCCGCAATATCGCGCGAAGTTGTGGCCGGAATCACCCGCTCGGGCGCAAGCGCTGCCAGCGAGTAAAACACTTCAAATGCCGACTTGCGCGTTGGCGCCCCATCGTCCACCTTGTGCCGGAACGGGCCCACCTGAATCACGCGGATTCGCGCCGGATTTACCACCGTTGCGGGGCCCAGAAGCTTGAGCACGCGCGGCACAACATTCAGCACCGCCTCGGGAAGCGTTTGCAATGCCCATCCTAGCGCATCCAGCGCCGTGAGCCGCAGCTCATCTTCAGACTTGTCCGCCTCGGCTACAAACACGTCCACCAGCGACGCGCGCAGCTTCTTACTGCGACTCTTTTTGAACGCGACCTGCGCGCCGGCAAGCTGCACCCGTGCAGGCCAGCCCTTAAGAACAAGTGCCGACTGGTCCAGCACTACCAAGTTTCCCAGTGTGCTACCCACAATATCAAGATCCTGCCCAGATCGCAGCAGTTCCTGGGCAGCCGCAGCCACACCTTGGGCTGGTGGAGCCTCGCTTAGCAGTTCGTTGAGCGCCACCAGAAACACGTCCGCCCGCTGTACATCGATCAGCGCCAGCAACGCCTGCTCGTCGCCTTTGGCAACCGCAACCGCCGCTAGCGCCTTCCCTAGAACCAACGGCAGCACGTCTGGTACGCCAGCCAGTTCCTGAACGCTCGCCGTGACCCTGCCACGCTTGGCCAGCGCTAGAACAACCTCCACACCATACTCGCCGCCAACTGCCTCTTGCATATCCGCATCGAGCTGACCCTTGACGGTGATTTCGGCTTCTACAGTGGCCCAGAACGGATTGCGCCGGCCGATCGACCGTGCACGCGCCCGCAGAGCAGCTGGGTCACTGGACGCTGCTGCCAAAGCCCCCCAAAGGCTCGCTACCGCACCTAGTGCGCCTTCAGCACCGGGCCGGTCTGAGTACTCGATAGCAGCGGCCTCGGCAAACTCGGCAACACCTGCAGCGTTGGGCACCGAAGCCAGCACTGCGCATCGGTATTCGGCAAGAGCGACATCGCTGGGCACTTGTAGCACCGCACGCACGATCTTATCGACTTGAGCTGGCGACGCGAATGCTGTCACAAGCTCCAGCGCCCGCAGACTGGCAATGATTGGTGCCCGCACCGTGCCGGTGCTTGCCAGCATTTGGATCAGCACAGAAACTGCCCCGTCCACTGGCAGCGGCGTATCTGCGGGTGTCTTTTCCAGGCAAATGCGCAGGGCGTGTGCGGCTGCGTCGCGCACATCATAATCGCGTGCCAACGTGGCCATCACAACCTCCAGAACGTGTTCATCGCTAGAAAGCATAGCAGCGGCCCGCATAGCCAGTCCACGTAAAGTGGGGTCGATAGGCCTGTTGGTTAGCTCGGCAACCGGTAGCGCCAGCTCGGCGAATCCTAGCGCCTGCGCAGCCTCCACAGCCACCGTAAGCACCTGATATTGATCGTCTTTTAAGCCCGTCTTGACCGTTTCAATAGCCAGCGGGTCGGCTCCAAGCTTTTGGCGGCTGCCAAGATCTGCCAGCAGCTGAAGACCAATCTGTAGAGTGGACAACTTTTGCGTTGCTTGACTTGCTAGCTTGAGAAGCTCCTGTTGTTCAGGCAAGCTACCTCCAACTACCCCAGTGCGGCACAGCGCCGCGACCATGCTCAGAAACGGGCCCGACGAGTGCTTGGTGGCCGTATCAAGCAGCGACGCCGCATACGGCTCGAGCTCCCTCGCATATGTAGGGTCGGCGGTGTAAGTGGCCAGCGCCACTGCTGCTGCCTCCCGCACCGATTCCTCGGTCTCGATTCGCAGCAGATCGGCCAATGGCCCAACAAGGCTCTTGGCAATCTTTTCCAGGCGCTGAGCTTCCTTGGTGGACTCAAAGATATTCACACGGTTGATACTCTGGCTAACAAGCGCGGTCGCAAGGTGTACGGCATGCAGCCGCAATTTCCAGGATGTGTCCTCATCGAACTCGTCGGCCTCGTCGTCCGAGACCTCGAACTCACCGTCGTCACTCTCGAATCCGTCGCTATCGTCGCCCACATAATTGGGATGGTACGCTAGAAACTCCTTGACCAAAACAGCCAAAGGCTCGGGATCAGCAAGTCCCTGCGTATAAAGAGCCTGTAACGCCATGAGCGCCTGCTCGGGGATATCTACAGGAGCATCCTCTGTCTCGGGCACCAATGCTAGTTGGTGAACAAGTGCAAAGATATTTTCGATGCTTGCCACTCGCTGTGGCGCACTAGAACACAGCCCGTTTAGCAGCTGTAGCCCGCTGATGGCGGTTGCGGGGTTCTGCAGACTGGCCAGCAAAGACTCAGCCTGGCCTTGCCACAACTGGTCACTCTCATATGGCGCAAGCAACGCCATGGTGACGTATGCTCTGCGGCGAATGATGCCGTGATTGGCGGTGCCAGTCGCACTCACTAGTCGCTGTGCATACTGCAGGAAAAATGCCACGCGCTGCTGGTCCAAAAACGCACCGAACCGGCGAACGACATCGTTAACAACCTCGCATTCATCGATTGACGGCGTGTGGTCAGCCGCGGCCTGATATCGCGAAACCGCGGCCGCAATTGCCGGCGCAATTGTGGAGGATGCTCGGCAGTTGTCGATGACTGCGCGTAGCGCCAGGGCCTTGATAGGGCCTGGTTTCGAGTTCTCCAACAGGTCCACGAGCTCAATTACAGTATTATCGTTTAGGAACTGTACGAGCTGTCCCAAAGTTTTGACGGCCTGGTTCTGTACCTCGGAGATGGCGTCATCGATCGCCTTTGCGACCGCATGCACCGTCTGGTCGAGAACCCGAGCCTGCGTCAACACTTCCGACTTATCCATACCGGTAAGAATTCCCTGAATGTCATTCAAGCCCATGAACCGTAGATCCGCATCAAACGAGTCGAGCTTGACGATGGCTCCAGATAGGCCATGCAATCCCACCGACATGATTACCTACTGTGGCCCGATGCGCTCCATGTAGACCTATACGCTTTGCGTGATGAAACCTCTATTTAACAAAGCAGATGCTCAAAATGGCATCGACTGGTAGCTACTCGGGATTCACGAAGATAAAAGTTCCCGTAAATACTAGTGGGAAATAAAAGCCCGTTGCTAAATAGTTACAGTCTATGGGCGGCGGCCAAACACTCTCAAACGCTTGATACCGCCATCAGGAATCATAACCAACTTTACGTGCGTAATAGGCTTGGAATCAGCAGTGCTGGCAACCAGGGTGTCACCCTTGTAAACGTGCTCCTGGTTCGGGCCAGTCTTGGTCTTAGGTACCAAAGTGGTCCATGCATCGTCCGAAGCAGCCATCACTTCATCGTTGTTGGCAGCATGCATGCCCTGCACAATCACCGATTGCGGGAAATTGCCCAAAAAGTACGCAGTGTCCACAATCACATGGTTCACAACGGTGGGCGCACCCAGCTGAACAATGGTCCAGTCCACGTGGCCAGGCTCACGCGACCGCGAGGTCTCCCAGCCATCCGACATGTCAATGCCGCGACCGGGCAGAAGCAGATTGTCGGCAGAGCTAAAGTGCTGATCGGAGCAGGCGATGGCCACACCACCATTGGCAACCGCAGCCATATCAATCACAGCATCCTTATCATTAGGGAAAACGGGCACCGGCTGGCCGTACATGCGGAAGCGAGAAATACCGCCATCAGGGTACATCTGTAGGCGCACATGCGTGTAAGCCTTTTGAGTGAGTCCATCGGTGCGCAAGAAGAAATGCTGTTGCGAAGGTCCACAGGGGAGCTTCTCGATAACAGGCTCCCATACGGCATTCAATGCATCAGTACCGTTGATTACTGCACCCTCCACTGAAATGGCAGGAGCATGGTTACCGTTAAAAAAAGTGGTGTCCACCTCGCAGCCGATCAGTCGTGCAGAGGCAACGCCCAGCTGGATCACCACCCAGTCGCTCTCCTCCTGGTTATGTCGGCGGGTTTCCCAACCATCGTACCAGCGACCGCTGGCAACAAACCGGATCTCAATAACTGGCGGGTGCGGCTTGAGCAGGTTATCGGCGGTTGCGAACCACTGGTCGCTAAAGTCGCAGACGCGGGCTCCGAGACGGTCGTTGGTAATGTTGACGTACTCGGAAGTTTTAAGTTGAAATTCTTCTTGAGGAATTTGCTTGGCTGCCATTTTTGTTGTAGCCGGTGGTTTATAGATTTGTAAATAGAGGGGCTAGCTCACCCTTTTTGATGACATCGATGACCGAATCTTGTATGCAGTCGATAAGGAACCCTGCATTACCCATGCAGCGCCGGCGCTTGCCGGTATCTCGATGGCCAGCCATAAATCCATTGAATATGCAAAGTTAAATGGTTGGAAGTCAGCACCTAGATTAGGGTTCTCTTGAATCAGACCTTGGTTTACTCTGTCGGGTCACTGAACTTGCTGCAAAAGCACCTCCAACAGTAAATCGTTGCTGGCCGCCAAGCACTCCTCTACGCCGCGGTGTCGTTTTTCAGCTGAGTAAGGGCTGCCGATAAATTATCGCGAAAAAATGTCTGAAGACCATGTGCCGGCATGGAAACGCGCCGGGTTGGCCACTAAACAAAAGAAAACGGATTCTTATGACCCATTAAAGGCTGGGCTCAAGCGAAGTGCCGACGATGAAAAGTCTGCGGGTCCCAAAAAGCCGCCAAAACGACAAAAGCTGCCCAAAGCCGAGCGAAAACCGCCGCCCGAGGCAGATCAATTGGCATATCTCAAGCAATTCTACAGTGACAAGCAGAATTGGAAGTTTTCCAAACAGAAGCAAAACTGGATTCTCAAAAACCTGTTCACCATCGACAAGGAATACGAGCCTGCGTTGATTGCCTATGTTTCCTCAATCCAAGGTGCTAGCCGCCAACGGGCCGTCGAAGAGGCCCAGCAATTGGTTAACAAATGGAATAAATATATGAGCGAGGGTGCTAAAGACGATAATAGCTCCGACAACGAGCAGGAACAAAAATCTGTTGAGGCTGACGGCCAGGCAGGTGAGAATGAGACAAAGCCAAAGTCGATTCTTAAAAACGCCAAAGAACCGCCCAAAGAGGCTCCACCTAGTGAGAAGATGGCTCGTCGTGCAGGTGCGCTGATCAAGGCGTTCACTGGTGAAGAAGCTAACCTCGAGTACCTCAGCGACGACGACGACGACGACGAGAATAACGAGAACACCGAAGACAAAGTTAAAACTGACGAGACTACGAACAATAACACCAATGATTCCAAATCTAGCCCGGACTCGTCGGAATCAGACTCTAGCTCATCCAACTCATCCAGCTCGGACTCAGACAAAGACTCAGACTCAGAGTAGACAAGGACAAATATGGCTGTTATTCTGACAACTTGTATAATATCTAATGAAGCATCAAGTTACAGCACCAGTCGCTTGCTTGAAAGAACCACATGATCAATTTACTTATATAGTATGTGTTTTTGGCAGAGTAGACACCCATGAAAGGTATTTCATCAAATTTGTAACTTGTCACATGTACGTTAACCTTTGATGGCTTCGCACTGCCGGCTCGGAGTATATTGAAACCTGTGAGTTCCTTCGAGGTCTCTTGCCTCGATAACGACTAAACACTCGGGTCAGAGCTCAGGCCGCCGGTTATCAGCCTAGTGAGCGGCGCTGTCCTTTTCGCTCTCGGCCTGCTCCATGGCATTGGCAATCTTGCCGAACGCGTAGAAAGTGAGGCCAGCACCGACGAAAAACGGCCACAGGGGCTTGGCAATGGGGGTGGGGTACGACTTTGCAAAGAACAAGGGCATTGGAGAACGGAAGGTTGCACTGACAAAGCTTGATTGGCTCTGGCCGACCGACGTGGTTGCGTAACCCATGTGTCATAGAGGACCGCATATACTCGCGTTGCGGGCGCTGACTCGCCATCATTTCCAAGCAGCGTTTTATTGAGCCTCTAGTTGCAGTTTTGTAAGTTGACTATGAGGTCTTAGAATGCTGCGAGATTGAACCCTCTGTTTGAGTCTTGCGCGGTTTTCTCTGCGTTTCGATATAGAAATGAGGAAACATATGTTTTAGAGAATTTGATTAGGGCCATTCTCTATAATTTTTTATTTTTTTTCCTGCTCCATTTCGCTTTCTTTTTGGGTTCCACTGAATTCAGTCTATGGAAGCTATAGGTTTTCGTTGAGAAAACTATAAATATGTATCGTGTTGAAGCTGTTATTGTTGCGAAACGCAACCAAGAAAGAAGCCAATCTTGTTTTTTTTAGGGGACTCAGGCATTGCCCTTTGTTTTCGCGGTCTCTAGACCCTTGCGGAACCGTTCAAGGAGCTCCTCAGTTTCTTCAAGACCAATACTGATCCGCACAAGGTGTCGGTCGACGCCGCACGACTCAACAAAGTCTAATTCAGCGTAATGGGCAATAATGGTGTAGGGACATGCCAGCGTAAAATTTGTGCCCAGGCTAGGACCCTTCGCGATATTGATTGCGTCGAAAAAGGCCATGCCCACAGCAGGCTCGTTGAAGACAATTGCCAACAAGCCGCCGTAGCCGCCATCCTTGTTCTTCACCAGATCAAAGTTGGGGCGAGTGTCCGAAGTTTTGGGATAGTACACCTCCTTGACCAGCGGAGACTTAGTGAGAAGGTCAACAACGGCCTCCGCATTCTCGTTAGTGAGGTGGCTGCGAGCAACAAAGTCCCGAGAGTTGCGTTCCAGATAGATGGCGTCCTCGGCCCAGAATGCATCGACGTACTCTGCAGCCAAATTGGCCTTGAGCTCGTCGACATAGCGACCCTTGGGGTTGAGGATCAAGGCACCGGCCATAACGTTGCAGTCACCGCTAAACACCTTGGTCAAACTGGAGACAACAATGTCAACGTAGGGCATGACGTAGATGTTGCTCATGTTTCCAACTGTCTCGTCAACCACCACCAGAAACCCGTACTTGTCGGCCAGGTCCCGAATGCGCTTGATGTTTGGCGACTTAAGCAACGGGTTCGAGGGGAATTCGCAAAACAAAGATGAAAACTGTTCTCCCGCCTCGAGGCGCGCTTCAAGCTCGTCGAGCTCTTTCTCCGTGCCGCGAGGGAAAAAAACAGCACCAGGACCCCACTTTTCCAGTACCTTGAGAGTGTCAGTATAAGGGAAACCAAAGCAAATGCTCTTGAAGCCCTTTTGAGCACTCGATCGAGTAGCAAGACAGATACGGTGGGCGGTGTAAATAGCAGTCATGCCCGTGGGAAACAGGTTAATATCGGCGGCATCAAAAGCGACTCCATACTGAGACAGGTGTGAAGCAATGCGAGTGCGCAGTGCATGCTTGGCCTCGTCGGCCCGAGATACATCAAGATTGCGTCCAAACCGCTCCTCAACATACGCCGACTGGTCAACGTCGCCCTGAATAACGCCCGGGCCAGCATTATGCTCCAAGAAGTACTCTGCTAGACGGCTGGAAACACCTTCGCCGGTATGCTGCCAGTATTGCTTGGCGATTGAAAATAGTTCCTTTGGGAAAAACACCGCAGAAATGCTAGCCTGGACAAACTCGGGCTGCTTTGGGGTGGTGAGCTGCAGAATTCGAACTGCCGCTCCGTCGGCACGTGCCTTGATGAAGTCGCGGGCCCGTTGAGCCACGCGCTGATTGGGGAAAATCATCACCGACTCATTGTCTCGGCCATAAGTGTCCTCGAGCATGGCCGCGAGCTCCTGGATCTTGAAATGGATGCAGAAGCGGGGGTATCCCGAGCGCATTTTCGACGTGACCCAATCTTCTCCTTCCTCGTACGCTACATTAGCAGCCCATGTTGGCAACGCCACACTAACAGCATGTTTTGCTTCCGCAGGAATGGTACTGCCGACCTCTGTGGGCGGGTTCCAGTTACCATAAACCATGACTGAATATGCTGAACAAGCTGGGGAGAAAACTGTTTTCAACCCTACCCTTGCCGATAACGCATTGGCCCCTAATCATGGGGCTAATAATACTAATAATGAGCCCAGTCATGGTACTAATAATGAGGCACTCTACGGCGAATTACGGGCGTAACCTTAGCTCTGATGCTGGCCCCAATCATGGCGCCTTATCGTGAAGATTGCTTCAAAGTGGTCCGCCCCATTGATCTAACCATTTCCTAACTATTTCCTAGCACAACTTTGAGAATAGTATCCCAAGTTTTCTAAATGCCCTCGAGATAATTCGTAGGTTCAGTGATAGTGTACGGAAGTCTAGGGAGTAAAAGGATTGATCCGCTCCCAGCCAGTGGCGAATTCAGCGTCAATCACCGGCAATGGGTGGGCCTCAGTGTTGAATACAATCTGATCAAGCGGCAGAGTGTCGTCATCATCAAACAGGAGCCACAAGTACTTGAGGGTTTCCGCCAACCAAAACGACTCCATGTTATCGATGCGCTCGCCGTGTTTCTCCTCAACATTACGCAGACAAGAGTAGCCGGCATCGCCAGGAAGCAGCGAGTACTCTTGGAACGCCTGGAAGATTTTCCAGCCCCACTCTCGCCAGATCGGGTCGCCAGTCAATCGCCAAAGAATGAAAAGTGACTCAACCGTCTCAGGCCGCTGCAGGTTGTGAGTATCTCGGGGCTTGATGTAAAAGTCGCGCTTGGACCCCGCTTCGGTGTTGAACACCACGATCTCTGGGCCAAGCCCGGTGGCCGTCTGTAAATAGGTTTCCACGCAGGCCCGCGTAAGGTCGACTCCGAGCTGCAAATCCTGCTGTTGCAGCTCGGTCCATCCCTCCTGCTTGGCCTCTAGCACCGACTTGCCGTTGGTGGCTCCAATGGCAAACATGCCGCCAGCAAAGCATACCAAATGGTCCATTTTCGTAGAGAACTCGCCGCCGTGGATGCCCCGCGGCAGCTCGCCAATAAAAGTGAGGTTGTGGGGGACCGAATGCCCTACCAGGTGCTTCTTGATTCCCTGTACAGTCTCATCATACATGTTGCGGTACACCTCCTCCTTTTTAGAGGTTTGCAAATACTGCTTAATGAGGTACTCGTAGTAGGAGTCACCGCGTGAGCCCAGTCGAATCTCGGCCGTAGTGAAACGACCTGATTGAGGACTAATGAAAATTGGGGCAAGACCAGCCTCCAGCCGGTTGGCCTCAATCACCTGCATGACTTTCTCAGCCGCCTTCCAGTACTTCGCATCGCCCGTCAAGTGCGACAAGTATTTGAGTTCCATCTGAACGGTTGCCACCTCGGCAGTTGAAGAGGTGCCATACCGCATGGCATTCTCACTGGCTCCGAACGATAGGTTGATGTCCTCGGTAGGCACTCCCGTGGCCGTATCAAAGGCAGGCAAGATCCGGTCGGCCAATTGAACTGCTTTATCGAGATAAAGCTGGTCCTTAGACAAATAGTAGGCACTCAATAGACCACCAACCATCCGAATAGTTGTTTCGAAAACACTCACGGGCTCTTGAATGTCATAGTCGAGGTCATTGACGATCCACTCGCGAGCCTCGGCCACCTGCTCGTCCAACCCCATCATCATCAACGAGTCCAACGAGTCGACAATGATCCATCCCAGTGGTTTGCGAGCCATATTATCACCGCGTTTGGTCACAGGATGGTAGATGTCGTCTCCCCAGGCATACTTGCGATAGCCGTTCCAACTCCACACAAACGCATCCTTGATGGCTTGTTGGTACGGATTGTTGGCAGGCTTGCCTTCGAAATAGTGCCATTCTGGCTCTTGCAAAGCAGGCTCTTTTCTGAAATAAAGATAAGCGGCTGTAGCCAGAACGCCCACTAAAAATGCCAACCTGGCTCCAATGGCTGCCATAGTAGTAATCGATGCTCAAGGAAGATAGGGGTACATATTCGAACCAAACGTAGGTCACAGGATGAAAAATGAGGGAATTTGCGCCAACTGCTGAGAAATAGGCCCCCTCACGCACATTACTTTCAAGCACGCCGAGAGGTGGCACTCTCGCAAGATTTGACGGGGGGTCGATTTTTACACTTCCTAATCGGGTAATTAGGGCAGAGATGCACTTCTTGAAATATCGCCATTGATGGTGAATTGTCTCGCCAATATACAAGCTAGCTGAGTGATTCGATGGACTTTGCTCTTTTTTCTCGGTAGTGTTCTTCGCTTGCTTGTTATAGCGGCTTTTGAGCTTCGGACCCACTACATGCATGCATATGCACCACAAGTACGGGTTCCCAAATGCAGCTATATAAACCACACGCGAATTCTCTATTCTACATGATTCGCCCTCTCTTTCAATTTGCTTTGCGCCCATTTCAATCCCGCTCTTATAATCGAGCTGCGATGGCTATCAATGCCTGTGGCACGCGTCTGAGCGACCAGCTTTCTGTATGGAATGTAAACTCCCATATGGTGTGCAATGCGACTAAAAAATTCATTAGTCTTCTGCCTCAAGGTGCTACCAAAAATGAGCTTGTCACCACGCACGAATATCAGATGAAGCGCTTTGACGAGGTCCTTCAACCGCGGGCGTTTTACTCGTCTCTGCAGCCGCTCATGTACGACCAGGTCCGGCTCTATGGGATAGTCACTTCTGCCTACACCAAAGAATGCGAGGCTCTTAAAACCGAGATCGAGTCCCTGCTGGTCAAGGTGGCTCTACTCTATACGGCAGAACTGCTGCCCAACGTCGACTCAGAGATGCTGGAGCTGAAGATTCACAACCTGCAGGAAGCTCTTCGCGATGGCCCACTCGACGAAGTAGTGGAAATCCGGGAATATTTGCAGGAGCAGCTTCTTGAGTACGAGAATCAGTCTCACGTCCGAAGAGCCCGCCAAGTTTCCTGTGATGCCGCCTTCAACCAGCTGCTCAAGCTGAAGCCGTCCGAGCGCATTCCCTACCCTGATCTGCAGGGCGAGACAGAGGAGAGACAGCTGTATATTGACAATACGGCCACCACGTTGCTGCTCAAGTATCCCAAGAGATGGTCATCGCGAGAGGAATGTATTTTGGCCGTTGTTCGGGCTCTTGCTGGCGTAGAAATCCTTACCATGCCGCCAATTGTTGAATTCACTCCCGACACCGACTCCGAATCGTTTCCTCTGTCTAGTGTGCCCGTGGCCCAACCTTCCAAGTCTAGTGAGTACGCCCCCACCTGAATTCAAAAGCCTTTGCTAAATGCTTTTCTCTAAAGATACTACCACTAAATATAAAGAATGTTCGAGACAATGCAGAAAATAGAGTTGGCATGTGCGGCGATGACGTCCTCTTGCAGCAGTAAGCTGAGCAGGTCCCACTCGACCGACGTGCAGCGGCGCTGCAAGGAGCAATTGCGGAAATGGGGGGACCCACCTCACCTCTTTTCAAAGAGATGCGATTTGTTCTGTACCCATTTGCAACTTCCAAGGCGCTCAGTCTCAAGGCCCAGGCATTTACTCGCTACGGAGCAGAGGTTCTCGACGCCTTGGGCCCAGCAGTAACCCATGTATTGGTTGGAAAAACAGCCCAACTCGAGCCACAGCTGTTTGGTCCTTGGAAGACTTTGAAAGTCTCGTGGGCTAGTGACTGCATTGAAGAAGGGAAATTGCTGGACATATCTTCCTACCTCATTAAAGATCCTTACAAGACGCAGCCTGTCAAGCCTGAATTCTCAAAGGCTACAGCTTCCAAGACTCCAACCAAGACTTACAAGACCTCTGGTGATTCAAAGAGTACCTCTGAGACTCGCAAGAGAAAGGACCCACCGAGCCCTGGATCTTCAAAAGAGGAGGAACTTGCGACTGGTTCTCCGGCTGCAAAGGCCAAACATGAGAACGCTTTTACCACTCCTCCCGGCCCTGATATTCCTTCTGGTTCTGGTGTTTCTAATCCTGAGCCCAGCTTTGAGCCCAACTCCAAGAAAGAAGTCGAGTCGAAGGAAAAGCCAAAGTTTGTAGCCGCACCCAAGGTCGTCTCTCAAATCAAGCGAGGCAGAAAGACCAGCTCTGAGGAACCTGAAAAAGAGCGTCCTCGTTCGAGAAGTCCTAGCAATACCGGCAATCAAACCATCATTGATGTCTTCCATGAAATGGCGGACGAGCGCCAGAGTCATGGAAAGCAGTTCAGCAAGCTGGCCTACGAACGAGCCATTCATACGCTGGAAGGAGCCAAAAGTCCTATCCGATGGGCTTCGCAGGCTCGCCGGCTCGGTCTCGGGCCCAAGCTCGCGCAGTTGGTAGAGGACATTGTCAATGGCAAGATCCCTGAGCATGTCCGGGAACCTATGCGGGAGAAAAACCGAATCTTGCAGCTGTTCCAGGGCATCTACTCAGTAGGCCCCACCACTGCCCGTGAGTTCTACAGCAAAGGCTGGCGGACGCTAGCGGATGTGGCTGCAAATGTCAAAGAGAAGCGAATGCTGGTATCTATTGAGCATTATCAGGATTTTAGGGAGCGCATTTCACGACACGAGGTAAACCAACATTATGAGATCGTGAAGAAGGCTCTGCATGGCATAGATCCTGATGCCGTTGCTATGTGCATGGGCTCATATCGACGTGGCCAGCCCGACTGTGGAGATATTGACATCATCGTCACTAAACCAGGCGCAGGGCCCAAACAGGTATGCGATCTGAGTTTTGCCGTGGTGGAAGAGCTCGAGAAAATAGGCTTTGCCAAGTACACGTTTGGTGGAGGTAAAAAGTCTATGCGATGGCTTGGTGTGACCGAACTCCCCACGGTCAAGAAGTGGAGACGCATGGACATCTTATCGGTACCCGATCAAGAGCTCGGGTCTTCTCTCATCTACTATACGGGAAATGATCTATTTAACCGTAAATTGCGGTGGAAAGCGGGGACCATGGGAATGCATCTCAACGAAAAAGGGCTGTTTCGAGAGATTGAGGACCGCAAGGAGTTGCTCGAGGGTCACGACGAAAAGAGAATTTTCGAACTACTCAAAGTGCCTTGGCGTGAGCCTCACGAGCGAATTATTTGGGACAACCGTGCCTGCGCCGATAGCCCTGATAGTTTGGGCAGTATGGACGGTCGGAGAAGGTCTCCTAAAAGCAATTCCGCCAGCCCTCCCTCTCAAACCGAGATCTTCCTCAAGTCAAGGGACACCGACGAGCCGAAAGCAAAGGCTGCCCTAGAACCAGAGCCAACGCGAAAAACGAAACCAACGGCTTGATTCCAGTGGCTTCATTCCAGTGCCTCAATTCCAGGGCCTCAATTCCAGCAGCAGCAATCCTGTCCAACGTGGTTGATTCAGTAAATCCGCGATTCTATTCAGAACCCCATTCATATCCAGTAAAGCGATTACAATCTAGAGCTATTTAGAGCCGGAAAGTTATTTCTCAGAGAGAGCAGACACACCAGGAAGGTCCTTGCCCTCGAGCAGCTCCAAGGAAGCACCGCCGCCAGTGGAGACGTGCGAGAGCTTGGGAGCAGCACCGAACTTCTTGGCAGCGGTGGCAGTGTCACCACCACCGACAATGACGGTGGCTCCGTTGTTGACGGCCTCGACGCAAGCGTCGGAGATGGCCTTGGTAGACTTGGCGAAGTTGTCGAACTCAAACACGCCAGGGGGACCGTTCCAGAGAATGGTCTTGGCCTTGACGATGACGTCCGCAAAAAGTTTGGCGGTCTTGGGGCCGCAGTCAAGACCCATCTCGCCGTCAGGAATACCGGACTTGTCGTCGGCGGCACCGACCTTGGCGTCCTTGTCGAACTTGTCGCCGGTCACAAAGTCCACGGGCAGAACCAGCTCCACGTTGTACTTTTTAGCCTTCTCGACAATACCAGGCACCAGCTTGGCACCCTCGGCGTCAAATAGCGAGTTGCCAATGGGCATGTTGTCCAGAGCCTTCTTGAAGGTGAAGGCCATACCGCCACCAATAATCAGGGCATTCACCTTGGGCAGCAGATTGTCAATGAGCTGGATCTTGTCCGAGACCTTGGCACCGCCGAGGATAGCCAGGAAGGGGCGCTCAGGGTTCTCCAGAGCCTTAGCAAAGTAGGACAGCTCCTTGCCCATCAAGAAGCCAGCGGCCTTCTGAGGCACATCGACGCCGACCATAGACGAGTGGGCGCGGTGGGCAGTACCGAAGGCATCGTTGACGTACACGTCACCCAGCTTGGACAGAGAAGCACGGAACTCCTCGACCTTCTTGGGGTCGGCCTTGACCTTCTTGCCGTCGGCATCCTTAGAAGAGCCCTCCTCCTCGGCGTGGAAACGCAAGTTCTCAAGCAGGATGATCTCGCCGTCCTTGGCATCGGCAACGGTTTTCTCAACCTTGGGGCCAACGCAGTCGTCCAAAAAGACAACCTTGTGGTTGAGCAGCTTCTCGAGCTCAGCGGCAACAGGCTTCAACGAGTACTTGCTGTTGGGCGAGCCGTTGGGGCGACCCAGGTGCGACATCAGAACGATGGCCTTGGCACCATGCTTTTCAGCGTACTCGATGGTGGGCAACGCAGCGACAATGCGCTGGTTGTTTGTGATGGTAGTACCGTCCAGCGGAACGTTAAAGTCAACCCGGATAAGAACCTTCTTGTTCTTGAGGTCCAGGTCCTCGATGGTCAATTTCTTGGCAAGCGACATTTGGGGTGGGTGAGGGATGGGTTGATCAGCAAAGCAACTGTGGTTTATATAGTTTGCGTGGACCGGCGCTGCCGCCCTAGCCCTGCAGTCACCCCACGGCCACGTGGAGGCTCTATTTCCTGGCCATATACGGGGAACAAGGCCCAGAGCGCGGCTGGTGGCCGAGAAACGATTGCTGAAGAGTTTCAAATGTGATATTCTCTTGATCGTGCTTGATGCTACGTGTACCTGATAATGGCATGTTGGGAGCTGCAGATCATACCACTTATCTCATGCATTGCGGTACCTTGGCCCTGAAGCACTTGCCTGAAGCAGTGGCTAGGTACCACTTTGTCAATGTCACTGTTGAGAAATTTTCAATAGGAATAGAACCACATAGACAAGCCAAGCTCTTCCTGGTAGCAACTGAATTGCTTGGAACTTCTTCGAAGCGACCCACTGTGGTGGCTCAGTGATTTGGAGATTTAGCGATTAGGCGCATAGATGATTTCATCGGTTTGGCGGTTAGAGATCGCAATTGCGGGCATATGGTTTCGAAGAGTCCGGGAATCGCACAGCAACGGTCAATGCAACTCCAAAGCTTGTACTAATATTTATACTCAGTTCTTGACCACACTAAGCAATGTACTGGCCGTTCCGAGGCAAGCCAGACTATGAGCGCAAGCTATCGGCATTGGCAGCCCGCATTCGTCAGTGCCAGCTGCTGGTAGCCAAGCGACAGGTGTCGCGACGCAGAGTCAAGGCTTTGTTACTGCTATACTCTGTGATTGTGTATACTGTTTATTGCACCGTGCTTGTTACAACTGGCCGCCTCCATCAGCGCAATCAAGCAACAATTGCGTCGGTGACGCCCGTGATGATTTATGTGGCATACAAAAGCATTGATACAACGTATGGCTGGCTTATTTCCCGGAACGAATCTAGTCTGCAGTTGCTGTTGGACCAACGCAAGGCTCTGGTCGAGGAGTACAAAGAAAAAACAAACTATTACAAGATCCAAGAGGTGCTGGATGCATCCGGAATGGCCGAATCTTCGTCTAATCAGAAGGGAAACACTCAGAAGAGCGATCCCAAAGCCAAGCCACGCCCTACGGCCTCTGCCAAGACTGCTCAAACTGCCCCGAACTCGAAGGGCAACGGGCCCGCTCCTTTAGGATCTCAAGGGCCTGCCTCTGGTACTGCAGGCCACGAGCCGCCGCCGGGACCGACAGGGCCATTGGCATCTGATCCAGCAGGTCCCCAGCCGCCTCAGCTCCAAAGACCTCTGGATATTCCCCAGGCTCCTCGAAACCCCTCATGGATGGACCGCCTTGTTGATGTTATTCTTGGTGAAAACGAACAGAGTGCCGACAACCGTTACGCCTTGATCTGTCCGAAATGCCACCACCATAATGGCCTAGCACCTTATGGTCTTACCGCCAGCCAAGTGAACTACATTTGTCCATTCTGCGGGTACCACCATACTATCCCTACCCTCGAGGAGACGAAGCGGGGACACGAAGAGTTGCTCGTCGAGAAACCAGACCAACCTGAAATGGAGATGGCTGAATCTCGGCTCACCCCCGAAACCTTACCGGAGACTACATCACTCAAACAAACAAAGAAGTCGAACATTCAGCCAAAAGAGAACGCGGACTCTAGCCCGAGAGCTAAGTAACTTAGTCAATAATAGTCTATTTAGTGGGGTCATTGCGCTGGTACTTGAGATAGCCATTCATCTCGTGCGTGGGAAGCATATCCAGGTACCGCTCGGCCAGATCTTTGCAGTTTTCTTGCTGGTTGGAGCCTTGCGTCTCAAAGCACTTTTCCAGAGCCTTGCGGACCACGTCAAGAGCCTTGACCCGCACAGCCTGCTCGCGGATCATCGATTCCTGGGCCGCACGAAGGGCGCGGTGGTCCTCATAGTTGATATCGTCAAAGGAGACCAGCTCGGGGCGCTCGTGAGACATGATGCTTACTCTGCTGACGGTTGGTTGGTCCATGCCCGTTGGGATGACAGAGCTGGGAGAAGATGCTGAAAAACGGATGCTCAACTGCGGAAGGTGCCTAGCTAAGCTGGAGAAACAAGGAGATTAGGCTAGGTTATAGGCTAAAGTTGACGGTACTAATCGGTGGTCTCCAAGAAGAAATAATTGCCCGTGGACTTTTGTTCTTGATCCATCTGGGAATCAAGCTTGTTGATCCGCGGCCGGAACGACGTGGGATCACGGCGGAACGTGACGTTCAGGTTCTTGAGGAATCGATTGCAGCCCGACAGAAGCGATTCCGGCGGGTTGGCATGAGCATCGATACCGGGCTCACCCTCAAACACAATGACCTTGTCGGCCAAGTAAGTGGCCATGATGAAATCGTGCTCCACAATGAACGCGGTCTTCTTGGAGTGCATAATGAACCGGCGAATGACCTTGGAGCAGATGATACGCTGCTCGGAGTCGAGGTAGGCACTAGGCTCGTCAATAACATAGATATCAGCAGGAATACCCAGCGCAAGCACAATGGCAACCCGCTGCAACTCACCACCGGACAGGTGCTGAACCTCCTGATCAATGATATCGTCGATCCGCAAAGGCTTGCACACATCAGTCTGGAACTGCGGCAGCGCAAACGACTGTCGGATCTTCTTGAAAAACAGCTGACGCACAGTACCCGTGAACTTGGGGGCAATTTTCTGCGGTTTCATCGAAACGGACATCTTGGGCATGGCAACGCCGGCATCGGGAGCAAGCTTGCCGGCAAGCATGCGACAGAAGGTGGTCTTGCCGGTTCCGTTCTCACCCATCATGACAATGATCTCAGAGTCATTGAAGCTACCACTCTTGAGCGACAGCTTGAAATCGCCCAAGGTCTTTGACATGGTAGGGTACCGATAAGCCCGTTCCTGCTCCACCAACATGTTGTCGTTGGCGTCAACCATGCGGAACTGCAGCGACTCGGTACGGAACCGCATGTTCTCTGTGGGAATGTTACCATCCAAGAAGATATTAATACCCTCACGCACAGATGAAGGCAGCGAAACAACACCATACACCGACGGAGTACCGTAGAGGATACACACAAAGTCGGACAAATAATCCAGCACTGACAGATCGTGCTCGACACAGATAACATAGACATCCACAGACAGCAGCGAGCGGATGATATTGGCGGCCTTAAGGCGCTGCTTGACATCCAAATACGACGACGGCTCATCAAACATGTATACATCCGCCTTTTGCACAGCAGCCATACCAATAGCAAACCGCTGCAGCTCACCACCAGAAAGCTGCATCAACTCACGCTCCAGCAGCTTCTCCAGCTCCAGAGTCTTGATAATATGCTCGTACTCTCCACGGCCAGAGCGTTGCTCCAAAAGAATGCCAACCTTATCATTCGGGGGCTTGACAGCCTTGGGGATGTTATCGACGTACTGAGGCTTGATCACGGCCTTGAGCTTATCCTCAAGCAGCCGTCCAAAGTAGTTTTGCAGCTCGCTACCACGGTAGTGCACGAGAATCTGCTGCCAAGTGGGAGGGTCGTCGAAGCGGCCCAAGTTGGGCTTCTCTTTGCCAGACAGAATTTTAAGGGCAGTCGACTTGCCGATACCGTTAGATCCAACAAGACCGAGTACTTGGCCAGGACGGGGCATAGGCAGGCGATGCAACTTGAACGAGTTGGCCGAATAACGGTGCGAGACCTGGTTCTCCAAATCGGTAGGCAAGTTGATGATTGTGATGGCTCCAAATGGGCACTTTTTGACGCAAATACCGCATCCGATACACAGCGTCTCAGAAATAAACGCAATCTTACTATCGGGACCAACCTCAATACAGAATTTACCGGTACGAACGACAGGGCACGATTTGCGGCATTCCTGGCGACACTTTTTCGGCTTGCACTTGTCGGAGCTGACAATCGCAATACTTTGTTAGCATGTTCCTTTTAACCAGCAACTTGCAGAGCACATGTTTTCCATGGGTTCCAAGGCCCATCTGCTCGCGCGGGCTACTTACCGTGTCGGCTTGTCCACCATATTACCACTTGGTGAAAAAAAAATTGGGCCCTGCTTATGGGGATTTAGAGTCGTCTGAGTAAGCCGCATAATTGGATATTAGGGTGCTGTGATAGGCCGTCCGGGTACAGCTGAAACTTGGGTCATAGCTTTGACGGCAGATTTACGAATCCTATCCAGCCTAATAGATCATAGTCTGCTCAATGGTATCTCTAAGGTAAGTAGCTTCCATCGATAATTATTGTTTCTGTGCAGGTGATGGTTCATATTGCATATTATGAGATGTAGAGTTACAATAGTCTTAATTCATCAGCGCTAAATAAAATAATTTAACTGGGCCCTCTCTCTTGAAATGACCCGGGAGTCCCAAAGGAGCCTCACGAGCTTTCCGAGGAAGGAAATGGGTTTATCTTTCGGTCTTCCAGGGCTTCCTCCTCTTTAGGCATTCTCATAACATGCTGGACAGCAGGTTCACCAACATGCTCTTCCAGTGTGATCTGAGGCCCCTTGAAGTTTTTGTGGGCATAGACGTAGTAGTACAGTAGCGACAGTGCCCAGATTCCCACGTTGATAACAACGGTATAGTTCATGGTGGTCTTGTCGACTGCTTTGACAGTAGGCATGTTGGCAAGCACCAGTACCACAAATGCAAGGTAAATACAAGAGATTGCCGCGTTTACCTTAGACCAAAAGTTACCCAGGTAGAATGGGCCAGGAACAAACTCATTATTCGGGGCAACAAACGCCCGCAAAAAGATAGGCATAAACCATGCCAACCCCGACGAGCTGACGGGAATGCTAAACACCGCAGTGGCTGCCTCGGGACCAATAAGAATCAGCAGTGCAATCAAAAGGGCGATAAGACAATTGAACAGGTTGGCCCAGACAGGGATCTCGTTGTGGACGCGCTTCATATACCGCGACGCAGGCATGGCGTTGTCGCGAGCAAACGCATAAGTTAGACGTGATGTAGCAGTTACAATCGACAACCCAACAATCCACTGAATGATGGTCATGAACGTCATCAGGCCAAGTGCCCATTTACTGTTCAATGTATCCCAAAGAATCTGCGCCATTGGCTGTCCCGTCGGGGTCTCAATGATTCCAGTGAAATCCTGGTCAATAACCGCTCCTAGAACACACATGACTAGCCATCCAAATAGCCAGCAGCTGCCGATAGAAACAACCACACCAAAGGGAATAGCGGTAGCCGCATTCGTTGCCTCTTCGGCAATATGAATACAGGCGTCAACAGCAGAAATCACCCAAATCGGTGACATCCACGATAACAAGAAGCTCCAACCGTACTGCCAGTCGGTGGTATTTGTGGTATTTCCAAAAACGTAGCTTGCCGAATTAAGCGAGCGGCCTTGGTTCTTGGCACCCACGGGCAGGGCGATGACGAACACAACCACCAGCAGCACATTAGTGAAAATCATAAACCATTGCACCTTATTCACAAACTTGGTGTCCAGCGAAGACAAAACCGCATGCGAGAGTGTGCAGGCCACGAAAACACCATATTCCTCGAACTTGGTAGGGGCAAAGTCATGGCCAGCCAGCGAGGGCAGCGACAGAATCATAGTAGCGAAGCCATAGTTGATGGAGCAGATAGATCCAATCAGACCAAAAACATTGGCATAGCCAACAAGGAAGGAAAGAGGGCGACGAAGCGAGGACGGGGCAAACCGAAACGTCCACCAGTACAAGCCGCCGGCTGTGGGCATAGCAGATGCAAGTTCTGCCAATGCAATGCCGACAGACATGATGAAAATACAGGGAACAAACCATCCCCAAGAGATTCCTGCACCGCCGGCTGTCAACGAATCCACAAACACGGCCGTGATACCGGGAACGATACTCATCACACTGAGACTGAAACCAAATACCTCGACCATGCCAAACTGTCGCTTAAGCTGGGGCTTGTAGCCCATGTTCATGAGCAAAACATCGTCCGAGGAAGTCATTTTAACTTTGTCGGAAAGATGTAATATTAATCTTTCAAGGGAAGGAAAAAATAGCTAGATCGAACTCACTAGATTACGCATACAATGACTCCGTCGGCATGCATATGAGGGGCTACCCTGCATATTTTTCCTGCGTGCGTGCTAAGGGAAAGTTAGAGCGATAGGTTTCCTTAACACCCAACGGTCTCCACACCCAACAGTGGTGCAGTCTCCTGCTCAACGCAACTAAAAAAAAATAAGAATATGATAAAGGTGTTGCCGATTTGATAGATAATTAAATTTGAATTTGGTTTGGTTTCATCTGGTTCAAGTTGGTTTCTCTACTCAATTTTGGGGGTACTGGGTAGGGTACCAGGTAATCAGCAGTGTTACAGGCGCTTAGACCTGTTCGGCCGTTTTCGTGACCTTGGCATCCATCTGCAGCTTGTCGAGGACCCGTTTGGCATCCAGCAAGACAGTGATGGACTGAACGAGCGAGTCATATTTAGCAGCCACTTTGGCTGTCGGCATTACCGGCCGCGTAGGCAGCTCCAGCTCGTTGAAAATCGCGTGCGCCTTGGAAGTCAGCGACTGCTTGAACGTACTCAGCTTGGTGGACCGTAAGTAGACGCCTGGGTTGAGTCTTTCGTGGTAGGTTACCCCAAAAGCAGCCTCTTCCTTGCTGGAAAGACGGCGTCCCATTAGTTGAGTAACGGCAGCAACTCCAGACGGTCGCTGCTCACCCGAAGCCGCTGGCGTGGTCTTGCGCGACGACTGAGTGTCGGCAACCGGATCGCGCTTGCGGCTCTTTTCTGCCATCAGCTGCTGATGGAGCTGTGCAACGCCCTGGCTAGTCTGATACTGTGCAATGGAGCCTGTTGTCTGCGGCGAGTCCAGTAACGCAATCAAGTCATTCCGTTCCTGCAATAGCTGCTCAGCTAGGGCGTCCAGCCGACGGCTCTCTAATACCAGTGCCTCTTCTTCGGCAACCTCGGCCGGCGAGCGCGACAGAAGCCGTCTCAAATGTGCCTTGCGCCGCAGCTCGTTCTCCTTTGAAAACTTCATCTGTTCCAGCAGCTCCTCATCGGCAGGGCTCAAATACGATGTCTTGCGGATCAAAGCCGAACATACCTCATAGTAACGTTCCTTAAGATCCTCGACAGTACGACCCCCTGGAGTTTTAGGGGCATCAGGATACAGGTCTGTGGGCTCTGATGACTCTGATGCCTCAGATGCTTCCACAGCTTTTGGCTCAGGCTCGGCCGTTCCCTCAGCGGTCGTGGGCTCCACAGAAGTCTCAACCGCAGAGGGCTCAGAGTCGACGTCTTTCATCTCGACATCCTCGTCTTTAACTTCAGCATCCTCGGCCTGCTTGGTCCCCTCTGTCGATTTGGCCGCTTTGGTTTCCTCAGCCACTTCCGGCGGGACAGAGCTCGGGCGAAAGTCAAATCTATCGTGAATAACGAGCCATCTTAAATCATATTCGCGGCACAAATCGAAAAGATACCGCGTTTCTTCGATGGACCAGTCGTCGTCCTTAAATAATTGATAATCCTCATCGGACCACTCTGGCGCGTCTATGGCTGTGTTGAACTGCACAAACCGGTAAACAGCCTCGGGATCCTGCTCACCACGGACCCAGTGCCGCAGTTCGAGGTCGTCGTCACGAGCTTTGTTGGTGAAGGTTTGTTGTCGCCATGGCGTCGCCTTTTGCTGCCATGACGGCTTACCTTTGAATTTTTTATCAGTGACCATCACTGGCGGAGTATTTTCGCCCAGAAGCGAATACAACTCTCGTTGCATTCCTTCCAAGCGTCGCACCTCAGGCTTGAGCCGTTTCACGGGAGGTGTAGCCATGATGACTACCTCGTAACTTGGGACAAAGGTAAGTCTATCGAGAGTTTCACGACCTATCTCGAAAATCAGCTTGTGACCTAACTTACATGGGCTTGATAAGGGTCGACGCTTGAGCATGACAAGCCCACCATTAAAATCGCTGGTCTCGGTCTAAAACAAAAATTAATAATAAAAGATACTAAGTTTATAGCATATCAAGGCTCGATAACGGCAACCAGATCGCCGGCCTCAACCATATCGCCGTTCTGGTGAATGATCTTGACAACCTTGCCGCCAACAGGCGTGTTAACCCACATCTCAGTCTTCATGGCCTCAAGAATGACAACGCCGTCATCGGGCTTGACAGTGTCACCCTCGGCAACAACCGCCTTCCAGAACCGACCGGTCACCTCGGCGTAGACCATCTCGCTAGTCTCGCTGAAGGCAGAATGGTCGACCTCAACCGTGGTGGTTTCGAGCTTGCGGTCTGAGGCAGCAATCAGCTGAGCGAACTCGTCCTTCTTGCCAGCCAGGCGAGCATTGTGAGCGTCGATCGAGTCCTTGTTCTCATTCAAGAACTGATTGTACTGCTTGCTGTCAAACGTGCTGTCAATGATCACCGGCTTGAAGCTGCCCAGCTCAGTCTGCTTGACATAGCCCTCAAGCTCAGCCTCTGACACAGGATAGTACTCAATCTGGTCGAATGCCTTGAGCAGCCAGGGATGACCATCACCAGAAAACTCGTTCAGGCACAGCTTGTCCCAAATCGGCACAGTGCGGCCGATCAACTGGTAGCCACCAGGCGATTCCATAGTGTAGATACACATGTAGATACCACCTAGGCCAACAGTACCGTTAGGGGTCCACGAGCGGGCAGGGTTGTACTTTGTACCCAGCAAGCGCTGGCGAGGATCCAACGGAACGGCGCAAGGTGCTCCCAAATAAACATCTCCAAGGCCCATGACCATGAAGCGAGCTGTGTACATGAGCGAGCGCACCTCCTCGCGATTCTCAAGCCCGTTGATGTTGGTGATAAAGTCAACATTGTTGGGCAGCCACGGAGCGTCGCGACGTACAGTCTCCTCGTAACGGGTCACAGCAGACAAAGTCTTTTCATCCTCAAATGCCATGGGCAGGCGAATAACCCGCGAGGGCACCTTCCACTCATGAGTCCACTCGATGCTCTTTTCGTTTTCAATCAGCTGGTCCATGAGCTTGCGCTGGCTAACGATTCGCGGCTCGTATTCAATGTGAACACTGCGCACACCGGGTGACATCTCCAAAACACCCTCGACTTTGCCCAACGTGGTCTCAATGAGACGGTGGATACGGTATCTCAGATTGAGATCCATTTCCTGCTCACCGTACTCGACCAAAATATAGCGGTCACCGGCCTGACGGTAGGCAACCTTGGGGCCATTGGCTGTCGACGGCTGGTGGTAAAGAATTGGTTCCTCGCGCTCGGAAACAAGCTTTGGCAGGCTCACAGTCTTGCCATGGATACGGGCATCTGTGGCCTCGCGAAGCTCGAGAGCCCGCTTGGGGGTAATGGGCACAAACTTGATAGAATCACCAGGCTTGACCTGGCCAACCTTCCACAGCTCGCTCTCCACAATAACAACTGCACACACAAAACCACCCAGCGAGGGGCCATCACAAGCCAAAATCACCGGCTCGTCACCAGTAAAGTTGACAGCACCTAGCGAATAGACATAATCGTGAGCATTTGAGGGATGCAGGCCACCTTCACCGCCGTCGAGACGCGCCCATTCGGGCTTGGGGCCAATCAGACGCACACCGAACCGATTCGAGTTGTAGTGGACCTTCCACTCGCTGTCAAAGAACTTGTCGAGGGACTCGGGCTTGAAGAAGTCAGGCGCACCATGAGGGCCGCAAGTCACACCAATCTCCCAATTTTTGGTATACTCGGGGATCAGTTCCTCGGGGTATTCGACAGGGTCAGAGATGGGCGCGGGAACAGTGCAGCTAGCAAGTTCGGGCTGGCCAAGAGCAAGCACATCGCCAAACTTGAGCACACGACCATTGTAGCCACCAAGCGAGCCCTGAGCAAACGTCGAGCGCGAGCCCAGGTACTCAGGCACATCAATACCGCCGCGAATCGCAACGTACGAGCGGCAACCGTTGGTGATCTTACCAACAACCAGCTTCTGGCCAGCCTTGACCTCGATAGGCGACCACATTTTAATGGGCTCGCCGTCAAGAGTAGCATCCGACTTGCCACCCGTTAAAGCAATCACGGTATCGTGGTGGAAGAGAATGCTGGGACCCGTCAAGGTGTTCTCAATTGCCGGAGCATGCTCATGGTTACCAACAATGTGGTTAGCAGCGCGATGAGCGTAGTGGTCCATAGGGCCCGACGGAGGAACGCCGACGTGCCACAACAGAGTACGGCCAGGGTAATCTTGAATGGTGGTAGAAGCACCAGGAGCAGTGATTTCAATCGCATGAGGATGGTACTCGTAGGTGTCCAGGATCTTGGTGAACATCTTGGCCTCGGCAAACATCTTGGACGATGCGACCGACCGTAGATAATCCAGGTTTGTGACAACACCCGAAATAGTAGTCTCGCTAAGAGCCTTGTTGAGCAACTTCAATGCCTCGGCACGATCCTTGCCATGGACAATGATCTTGGCCACAGTAGGATCGTACTCGGTAGAGATTTGAGTGCCCTTACTGACCCAGCCATCAACACGAGCCCACTCGGGGAAAACCACGTCAGTGATCTGACCAGGCGACGGCTTGAAGCCACGCACAGGGTTTTCAGCATAGACACGGGCTTCCATAGACGCACCATCGCATAGCACCTTCTGGCTAAAGTCGGGTGTGCGATCGCTAGCAACCAGGACCATCCATTCGACTAGATCTAAATGTGTGACCTCCTCGGTGATGGGATGCTCAACCTGGAGACGCGCGTTGACCTCCAAAAAGTAGAACTTATCGCGCGCAGAGTCGTAGATGTATTCTACGGTTCCGGCGCACTTATAGTTCATGCTGGCGGCCAAATCACGACCACTCTTGCGGATGGCCGCTCGTGTTTCCTCGGAAATATCGGGCGCGGGAGTCTCCTCAATGATTTTCTGATTGCGGCGCTGAAGCGAGCAGTCACGCTCACCAAGAGCAATAGCATCACCGCGGCCATCTCCAAACACTTGGACCTCAACGTGGCGCGCGTTCTCGACAAACGTCTCCAAAAACACGCCGTCGTCGCCAAAGTAGGCAAGACCTTGATGCTTGACAGTAGGGAAAGCCTTGCGAGTCTCCTCGTCATTGTCTACTCGTTGCAAACCAATACCACCACCGCCGGCAGTGCTTTTGATCATCACGGGATACTTGAGTTCGTTGGCAATCTTGATGGCCTCTTCGACAGTGTCTACCAGTCCTGAACCAGGAACAAGAGGGACGCCAGCCTTCTTAGCAATCTCACGAGCAGAGTGCTTGAGACCAAGCTTGCGCATCGCGTCGCCAGAGGGACCGATGAAGATGATACCTTCATCGCCACACAGGTCGGCAAAGATGGCGTTCTCTGAAAGAAAACCGTAGCCGGGAATGACAGCCTGAGCACGGGTCTTTTTGCAGGCATCCAGGATCTTGCGGGGCGATAGATAAGTCTCAGCAGCAGTAGTACCCTTCAAGTCGACGGCAAAATCAGCATCGAGTACATGTTGGGCGTAACGATCGGGCTCAGAGAAGATGGCCACGGTCTTGATTCCCAGTTTCTTCAAAGTCTTGATAATGCGCACAGCAATCTCACCACGGTTGGCCACCAAAACGGTTTCAAAGGGCTTGCCGATGCGCTTATCGGCAATGTATGCACGCCAGCCTCCGTATGAAGTGATATCCTTGGCTCCAGCCTCAATAGCGGCATTCTCGCAAATGAAGCCCTTGATATACTTGCCGTTATCGAGCTCAACGCTGCCAATACCCAAAGGAGGAGGAACCATAGCAACAAAGCTGCCAAACGTCTCAATAGGAACGTTCCATACTTCGACAATGATGGAGGCACCGTCCTTGGCAACTCGCTGTAGACCGGGCTTGGGAGGGGTCGTCTCCAATGCAAATAACTTATAACTGGCTGCCGTTTTGGTAGTATAGGCCTTTGTGGCTCCGACCTCGCGAAGCTGCCAGTTGAGGACCATACCCGACAGATGGGCACCCACAACGGCCACCTCAATAGTTGCAGGCTCACCCTTGGGCAGATCCGCGCTCAGGGTGTCAATGAACTCGGTCGAGGTCTTGCCAGTGTTACCAAGTGGCCGGTTGGGGAAGTCAGCCAAGTAGCGCTGTGCGAGATCAAGCAGCGCATAGTCATTGAAGGCCTCCGACATGAATGTAATACCGACGGGTAGACCGTCCTTGCGGAATCCGTTAGGGATGGCGAGTGCCGAAAGATCACCAAGATTGACAAAGTTAGTATAAGTGCCCTGGTACGAGTTGATAAGAATGGGCTCGGCCAGCACGTCGGCAATCTTGGGGTTCAAAGGGCATGTGGGCATCACAAAGCCGTCGAGATAGCCCAATTCGGCGCGGATCTGCTTCCTGATCTCTTGGCGGAGATATTCCTTGTCAAAAGCATCCACTCCAGTGACCTTAGTGGCTCCGCTGATGATTTTGTAGACAGTCGGGTCAAAATCATCCTTGTGGTCATCGATAAAGTCTTTGACAGCATGGTACCGTTCGGAAACCCAAGGGCCCTCGTACAGCAGCTTGGCAAGGCGGAATAGGCTGCTGCAATCGACCTCATGGACTTCGATACCAAGATCCCGCAAGCGCACCAAAGCGTCGGCGAACAACTGGGCGTTCTCCTCATCACCAAAGAATGCGCGGTCACTAGGAACACCAAGAATGGGCCGGCGGCCAAATGAGGTCGTGAAATGCTTGGGGCCCTCGCGAGAATAGGGATTCAGCTCATCGTACTTTGTTGCCAAAGCAAGAATCAGCTGTGCATCCCGCACACCGTATGTGAACACAGTAGCAGTATCAATCGAGCGGCAAGCAGGTACAACACCAGTGGTGCTCCACAAACCCACAGTTGGCTTAACACCAATCAGGTTATTGTGAGAAGCAGGCACGCGGCCCGAGCCAGCAGTGTCAGTTCCCAAGGAGAACGGAACAACACCCTTGCCGACTACCACTGCAGATCCTGACGACGAACCACCAGAAACGTGCTTATCGCTGAACACTGACGATGGAATGCCGTATGGGGATCGTACACCAACAAGACCAGTAGCAAACTGATCAAGATTGGTTTTGCCGATAACAATAGCACCGGCTGTCTTTAGTTGCGCCACAATGGTAGCATCGGCAACCGCCACGTACTTGAACTTGGGGCATGCAGCAGTGGTGGGCATGTCTTTGACATCAATATTATCCTTAACAGCAAAAGGAACACCATAAAGTGGAAGCTTTTCTTTATTCGAGTGGTCGAGCGAGCTCCACTGATCCTCGAGCTCTGAGGCAGTTGCAATATGGATCCACTCTGCCAGCTTGTCTGCATCAAGCGGTTTCACGACCTGCTTGATAGCAGCCAGGCCATCCTCGGAGGATGCCTTGAGCTGGTGGGTTCTCCACTGTTCGATATCCCATCCTTTAGTTTCAACCATTTTTTTGGGGAAGGTTATCGGTATCGAGGGTGGGGTTGCAAACAGGCTGTATATATACTGCTTATATGTTTGGAGCCAAGGTTGATTATCTGCCCTGGCCTGCAGCGGGAGTGCAGGAGACCGCTGGGGGTGCATTATCGCTTAGACTAGCCAATCAAGGCGCTGGCTCAGGACCGATAGGAACGTGAGCCCTTACCTCGGGGGCCTCCACGGGGGATCGCCGATCAACGGCGAAACCGGCATCTTCCGGGTGGTCTCGCCATTAATATTCGCTAATTCATTCAAGCTTATCATTTTGGAGATTCTGACTTCCTCTTTGTGCTGTTAATTTCCTTTATTTTTTATTGATTGCGTTGCCTCTTTCAACTGCTTTTAAAATCTCAAACTGCTTTTTTGCAGTCTAAGGAACTAGGGTCCCTGGGAGGTTCGGTTGGGGGCTTAACTAAGTATCGGTGTTCCCCAGAGTCTATTACTGTTACCATGAGTCTAGCAGCCGCCGATTAGTAGTCTACTGATCTGTAGTCCCATTTGTGCTCCCACCAAGGCCCAAATGGTTCAGGTACTATATTTTGGACCACTAAAGGACCTAGTTGGCAAGTCGAGTGAGGACTTAGAAGCGAAATCGGTGAATGATGTTATATCACTTGTAGGGTCCAAATACACCGATGCTGTGAAGCTGCTGCCGTCTTGTGCCATTGCCGTCAATCTGGACTATGTGGAAGATTTCAGTGCGCCTCTAAACCCTAAAGACGAAATCGCCTTTGTTCCCCCAGTTTCAGCAGGTTAACAACGTAACTAAAACTCACGTATTTATATGTCTCTCTTTGCCTTCTTTATCTTATTTGTCTGCTTGCCCACTGCTGGGCTGCTTGGTTGTTGCCTGGCTTCGGTTATGACTGATCTCGCCTGAGGCTGACTCTCAAGACTCAAGCGCTTGAACCTGGGACGTGGATCACGCGGTCGCTTTGTCAATGGACGCAAGCTATATTCACCAGACCCCGTTTCTGGGCCCATTGGAGGATCCCAGTTATCTCGAAGACTACCAGGAACCTGCTGCAGTGGAGAATGGGCCCATCACTGACTATACAAGCGATCCGGTAGGTCTTTCTCCGCAAGCAGCGCGCAAAGAAGGTGCCAAAATCTCTGGTCGGGTGATCAGCGCAACCACCAATTATTCCGAAGTTTTGTACAGAGACCATGCCAGTGGACACATAAAGCTGCGTACTAGAAGAGGTCTTTCGTCTCTATATGCTTCAATTTCCCATCTTATTTCTGGAACTGATTGGAAAAGTGTTCTGGTTGCGTGGCCGGGCGAAATCGAAGGTGCTGAACCAACCGAGGACTTGAGCGAAGACGAGAAAACCTCTATCGGCACTGAGCTATCCTTGAAATGTGGTGCCCAAGTAGAGCCGGTTTGGCTGCGGCCAAGTACTCACTGGCGAGATTATGCAGAACATGTTCTTTGGCCTTGCTTCCATTATATCCAAAGCATTACTGAAGATGATATGGACCAGCGGACCGATGGGTATGAGTATTACCATGAACTCAATCGTGCCTATGCCGACAAAATCATTAGCATTTACCGACCTGGCGATATTATTTGGATCCATGATTTTTACTTGTTGCTGGTTCCTAAGATGATCCGCGATAAGATCCCTGAAGCGCATGTTTTCCTTTACATCCATTCTCCGTTCCCTTCCTCAGAGTTTATCCGTTGTATTCCGCAACGTCTCGACTTGCTGGTGGGCATGCTGGGCTCGACTATGGTGGGTCTGCAGAGTATGTCGTACGTGCGGCATTTTGTATCTGCCAGCACCCGTATTGTTGGAATTGAGCACCAAGAGCACAACTTATTGATGGATGGCCGGCTAGTCGGCGTTGTATCGCTGCCCATTGGTATTGACACCGACTTTGTTGCCAAAGAAATCGACCGGCAGTCGGTGCAAAAGGTGGCCTCGGAAATCTCGAATCTTTACAAGGGAAAGAAACTTATTGTTGGTCGTGACAAGCTCGACAGTGTTCAAGGCGTGATTCAGAAACTTAGAGCATTCGAATTGTTTCTGCTCAACTTCCCGGAATGGCGAGGCAAGGTCGTGCTGGTGCAGATCACCACACCAGGCTATGATACGTCCGCTAAGATCGAGAAAAAGGTTGCCAAATTAATATCACACATCAACGGAACTTACGGAACAATCCACTTCCTACCGATTCAGCATTTCACAAGACATATCCGTCAAGAAGAGTACCTGGCGCTAATGTCCCTTGCGGACCTGGGCATCTTCACGGCTGTCCGGGACGCAGCAAGTCACGCTGCTTTTGAGTTCATCACCTGCCAGCGCAAGCATCAGGCTCCTGTAATGCTCTCTGAGTTTATGGGTATTGCAGCGCTGTTCAAGGAAGCCATCAAGGTCAATCCTTACGATGCGTTCCATATGGCCGAGGCAATCAACTTTGCTCTCAATACCCACAAAAAGTATGACCTATATCCTGAGGCCACACTCTACAAGGTACAAAACTGGGTCGACAGCGTGTTAAGCCGGCTGCTACGGCACGAGCTCAAGCACGAGTCCACTACATCAACTCCTGAACTGGATCTGCAAAAGCTTGTCAACAGCTACAAGGCTGCCGAGAAGCGACTATTCTTGTTTGACTATGACGGTACACTCACACCAATCGTATCGGATCCTGCTGCGGCGATCCCCTCGGAACGCCTCAAGAAGATCATGGCCGGACTGTGTGCAGACCCTCGAAACGAAGTTTGGATCATCTCTGGTCGTGACCAAAAGTTCTTGGACAAGTACCTGGGTGTGTTTCAGCTGAGCATGAGTGCTGAGCATGGCTGCTTTGTATTGCACAAGGGCGAGCATCAGTGGGAAGATCTGGTGGCCAAGATGGACAACAGTTGGCAAAAGGACGTGATGGAGGTTTTGCAGAACTACACAGAGCGTACGCAGGGTTCCAACATCGAGCGCAAGAAAGCCGCGTTGACCTGGCACTACCGCCGGGCGGATCCTGTTTTTGGTGCTTTCCAAGCCGGCCATTTGCGGGCCTACCTTGAGTTGACGGTGGCCAGCCGGTACCCTGTGGATGTGATGGCAGGCAAGGCTAATGTGGAGGTGCGGCCGCGGATGTTCAACAAGGGTGAGATTGTAAGGACCATCTTCAAGGAGGCAGATAAGGAGCCTGGGTTCGTTCTGTGCATGGGCGACGACACAACCGATGAGGACATGTTTCGGGCTGTGAATGACCAGGATGACCGCGAAAACTACTTCAGCGTAGTGATTGGTGAGTCTTCAAAACTCACGGTTGCAAAATGGCATGTGCAGAATCCCTCGCTTGTTCATGATGCTCTGGCTGCTTTAGTTGATGCGTCCGACATGGAGTTGGACGAAAATGCCGGCAAGCGGCCAGCAGCTACCGGGGCGAAAGATGGCATTAAAAAGGAAGAGGCCGAGTTCGTGCAGGACGAAAAGTATGCCAAGCAAGATGAAAAGGAAGTGGAGGTGCAAAAGAAACAGGAGCGTGAGGCCGAAAGCGAGAGTGAGAAGTATGACGAAAAGCTTCGCAAAGAGGAAAACAGTCTTGAAGAGGCGGAAAAGAGCTACGACATGACGGCTCAATGGGAGCATCGTAAGGAAGTCCGCGAGGCCAAAGAAGAGGCCAAGGACCATTAAGGCTGTGAGCCACTGGTCAAAGGACCGCCTCCTAAAGCTTGTCTGCGAAAACAAGGAAGAGGCAGGTTTGAACCAGTCGGTTCGAGGAACCAAGCATGATTAGAGTTTGAAGTTTAGGCCCTTAGAGGCACTTTGAATTGCCATATATACATTATTTCTTCTTCTTGGAAGGCTTCTTGGCCTGATGCAGCCGCCCCGTTGTGACCTGCTGGGCATCGGAGCTGATGAGCGAGTCGATATCAAACTCGTTGTCCGTCTTTTCAGATGCCTGGTCTCCGCTGTCCGGAGCGTCGAAGCCCGAGAACTTCTTCTTGAACTTGGCGAGACGACCGGAAGCGTCCAGCTCGATGGCCCGCAGATTCGGCTTCGAGGGGTTCCACAACGGGTTGTTGCGCTGGTCAGAAATGTACTTCCATTCTAATCTCGGAAAAGTCGACCGACGTTTGACGGTAGACCCGTCCGACAGTTCGATGGTTTGGTCGAATTTGTAGTAAATCGCAGGGCGGGTTTCGCCGATTTTCAGTTTGCGAGGGACTCTCCGGGGGACCGCACTACGTCCACCAGGTGCAACGTAGGTTCCTTTTTGCCGTGAAAGCGTTTTCGGGCCCTGGCTTTCAGCCAGTCCAACTAGGCTTTTCAACATGACAAATTTGTGCTGGGTTGTGCGATGGTAGGGACGTTGATCTGGAAAGCGTAATACTAGTGAGGTAAGTGGACTTAGTGCAGTGTAGTCAGTGAGCGAAGTTAACAAACAAAGTAAAGAATAAGTTATGAAGGAAAAAATGACTGGAAAAGGGAAGGGGAAAAAAATGTTGCTTAACTAGAGGTGACCGGCCATGCTTCCATGCCGGATGTTCCAAGATACATAATAAATCATAACGCTGGTGGGCTGCCCCAGCATCATGCACAGCCAGAAGATACAGTTGCCGATGGTGGTGCCAGGCCCGCGCATTTTCTCCAGCGGCTCAGTAGCAATGATCAGCGGGACCTGCGCCATCATGCACATGAAGGCCACACCGTTGAAAGTGCGCGTGGGCACGCCGACAAGCAACTCGTGGAACACGGCCGAGATAAAAAAGACCGCAACCGAGGCAAACCACCGGTTTACGCCCCGCTTGCGCAGCGGAATGTAGACATGGCGCCGCAGGTAGTTGGAGATGGGCTTGTTCCAGTCCCGCCAGAACGTACCTACACTGCCTGCATTCCACCAATCCTGGTAGAATTCGCGGTCTGCAAATCGGGTTATTTCGGCAGTGAAGTTCAGAGCCGACTGAAAAATAATGAAAAATCCCAGAAGCCACACAACCACGCCAACCGACGACAAAGCCATCACGTCGTCTATTAGCCGGATATCGTTCGTTTCATAGTGCTGCAGCGTGCGTTCCAGAATCGGTACTGCAAACTGCTGCACCAGCAGCCACATAAACAAAAACGCAGTCAGAATCTCGCTCAGTGTGGTACCAAGCACCTGCCACCGGATCTTCTCGGTACGAGGGTATACTGGTTGGTATACCAAAGTAGGAGCCCACCAAAAATACACGAGGTTGCTGAGAGTTAAGTTGTCGGGGTACTGGGCCTCGCCGTAGATCTGTGGAGCCGTGCGACCCAGGAGGTAGGCCTCTCTCAGATCTCGCACAGTCAAACAGTACGACGATAGCTTCAGGAATGTAAGGATAGTGTTGGCTTCACACACAGTACCCACAACCGGATTCCATACATAGCGATGGCACAGCCAGCTCGACCAGGCAACACAGGTGACAGCATTGGCCAGGTGAAGGACAGCAATAATACCCCACCATTGGCGAGCTTGCAGTTTGGGTGGTGGGTTTTGGCCCTTCGCATGTTTCAATGATTTGGTAGCCATCTGAGCGGCCATACGCTCAATGAACAGGGCTGTGGGTAGGTAGAGTGAGTTGCAGCCGAAGATCAGCACCATGCCGGTAATGTCTGAAGAGTGAAATCCAGCCTTTTGCAGCGCGCTTCTGAAGCCCAAAGAGCTTAGGTCGGACCAAAATAGCCGTAAGTTGCCAACAACAAGCATAATCATCACAAGGTGTTTGAAGCCGGTGAACTCAACGTTGGTGGCTTCTTTGCCGGGAGTCCCTGGCTGTCGAAATCGGCGTCGACGAGAGAGTAGCGACGTGGTCTTCTGCACATGAATTGGTTTCACATGTGTCCAGGACGTTGATGGTGCTCTTTTGCATTCCGCCAGAGCAGGTTCGGCTGAAGATCGCTCAACCGGCGCTGGCTCTGAATCGACCTCTTCAGGATCAACCCGCTCCACACCCCGCTCGGCAGCCTGCTCAACTCCTTGTTCGGCGGAAGCTTGCGCGCTTGGGCTCCTCTCAACATCAACCTGCTCAGCCGCTGGTTCTGGATCAACCCGCTCAGCGAGAACCCGCTCAGCCGCTGCACGCTCAACCGTTCGTGGAATGGAACCAACCGCTCTGACCGGCCGGCATCGCAATTCACTGCCTTGTGGCTCACCACCGGTATCGGCCGAGCTCAAAGATAGTACACTCTGCCGCATGGACGAAAAAAAGGTGGTAGAATTGGTCAATTGCAAGGGGGAGGTGGAAGGGTTGTTTTGTGGAGACAGGGCAGAGGGTGCGGCGGATGTGCTAATCAAAATACCGCATTTGGCGCCCAACCAATCCTGCGCTGGTAGCGCCCAACCCTTGGAACGTCCTTCTAATGTTTGGAAGAGCGATTAGACTTGGTCTAGATGGTCCACAATAGCAAACCATGTCAGAGCAATGCCTCACGGACAGAAATAAATAGGTATTCTACTGAAAATCATCCTCAAAGCTAATATGCCTGCTCGTGGGAATACTCGACAGGAGACACGACGAGGCCCTTGCCCTTGCGGGCACCGCGAAAGATTGTCTCCAAAATATCAATCATATCCTGAGGATCATCAACCGGGAAATTGAGTTTATTATTATCGCCCGTGCCGAAATCACATAGCATATGTTTATTTCGATAGAAAAACATCACCGTCATATCGTCGTAGAGCTCGTACATCTCATTAAAGTCGGGTACTTCATCAATGTCACAAACGTAGAGACTGGCAAAGTTGCGCACTTGCTCAGCAATCCCAAACAACACCTCATCCATCCGCATACATTCTGGCGTCGTATCTCGCCCGAAGCGGATGACCACTAATCTGTCCTCCTCGCTCAGTATCGCTTGATCAACATGCCATGCTGTATGCAGGTGGGGCAAGAAAACGCTGCCCATGATGGTCAGTTAGTCATTGGGCCCCTTACCGGATTGGGAAATGGTCCACGGCTATATGCAACCCCAAAGATCGCCATTTTCTACAACCATGCCGGCAAATCCCAAACCTTTATGAATATTTTGCCTGGTGTGTTCTTGGTTTTAACGCTCTGAAAAAAATATTACTACTCGGCTTGCCTCGTCTATGTACCTGGATCAGATCAAAATCTTTGTTCATGCAATATGCAGCTAAATTAGCTTTCAGAGAACAATGGGATCGACTCGTCTACCATTGTCGGAAACGCGCTAGCTAGAATCATATACCCTGAACACAACTCAACTTAATCCCGGAGTCAACAAAACCTCCCTCGGGATCAAAATAGGTGAGCAAGTAGCAACATGTACCCCCTCCCTTATACAAAGTCGGTACGAGTGCTTGTTCTGCATCATGCGCTTACAGCATCTGCGGGGCACGGGTCAAATTGAGTCTAGGCTCCATAGTGGGGCCCCCCAAGTGGGGCTCAAGGTGGGGCAAAACAGGACCGTCCATTCCAAGCAGTTTAGGTCCATTCCACAAAATGGCATAGACCACCAGCTTGATGCAACCAGGTCCTATGATTCTTCAAAAATTTTTTCTCGACATAACGGCCCCATTCTGGGCTCACCTCAACCTGCAGGTCCACGCGACCCTCCGCCCTGGTGTTACATATATCTGCTGGCGAGTGGGTCGCTGAGGGCTTGTCCTTATTCTCTTTTCTTTGCGGTCCGATCCTGCTGCTCTTGTTGTTCAGCCATCAGTACCGGTCCCGCCCCCAGAATGTACTCGATTTCTGATTCAGAGACCGCGTCTGACTTTACCATGGCAGCTGCAACCCTCGACACGTCGTTTTCGTCGGTGGTTCTGCAGGACTGCAGCCAAAGTCCCGAATTCACGACCCCCTCACAGTCTCCAGTGTTAAAGGCAGTGGACATGCCCCTCAATGTCCGCATGAGATCCTTGTCTTTCAAGGAAGAACACAGACCGCTCACCCCGCCGGGTGGAGGGTCAGACGTCTTCTATCCTCGGCGGTCGGTACGTCGAGCCTCGTCAATTCACCGTCGCCCAAGTGCGCGCCGCCCCAAATCGGTCCTTGGCCCAACTTCCCCTATTAACAATACCCAGAGTCTGTATGGGTTGGAATCGTTTGCCAAGCTCGCCCACAGCCAGGTTCAATGCATGGTCTGCCACCATGACTTGGCGGCGGTAGATGCGGCCAAGTTAGTGTGTTCACACTATTCCCACATTGCGTGCCTACACGATCTGTTCCAGAAACAATCCAAGCTTTCTCCAGCAGCGCTGCCCGGCTGCCTGGTTTGCAACTACCCATGCAAGCCCCAGGAAGCCGACGTGTATCGCCGGCTTGTGGACGCTATCGATTGCCCTTCTTATTGCAACTCGGTGAGCCCTGCTGAGCTTTCGCGGGAACCGTCTACTAGTTCGTCAATCGATTCATCCGCCGGGTCCCTCGACGACTCGTGCGACACCGTCGAAAGCTCCCCCGATATGAGCTTGTTGCCTGCCACGATCTCCTCCCCCACCATGTCTCCTGCCAGGGCGGGAATTCCCACTGTGATGGAAGTGCCCGATGAGAGAGAATCGTGGGCCACTAGCAAGTTCATCGACAACACCGACATCACCGACAACCTGAACGGAGTCCATACTCCGCCTCAGTCGATCTATCGGGCAGTCTCGCCTCCTCGTGCCCGTCCCGTGACCCCACCGATCAATCGTTCGTCGGTGTCGAGCTCGATCTACGACACCCCTCCTCAACTGGACCCACAGGTCGATGTTGAGAACCACAGCAGGTCAATTGGCCTCAAGCTTGAAACACATGTACAGACAACAGGCCTCAAGGTGGCCAAAAACGATCCCAAGGGTAGCATGTACTGCGCCATCACCATTTCACCACCGCAGGATGCATTCCATCGCACTCTGTACGTACCCACGGAGGATGATACGAAGCATAGTGCATCGGTAGTCTCGTACCTCCATGCTTTGGCGTTTGCACAGGGCCTTGACTTGCGATTGAGTTCGAAGGGCCTGCTGCGCCTGCAAAGCGACATGCAGTCTTCGTTGGATGGCGTCGAGTGGCGCTCTGTCACTGCCTACCTATTCTCGGGTGCGCTTGTGTTGTGTACACAGATGACCACCGGAGCCCATGCTGTGCATCTGACTGTGGACGTGCGCGAGGATCTCGAGGGAGTGACGTTGCAGCGCTGCAATACCGGAGCCATGTGTGCCAAGCTCACACTGCAGTCGGGTAGCCTACCGCTGCTCTTCCTGCGGTCCAACAAGGTGGAGGACGTCCATACCTGGGTTGCAGCCCTTAACAACTCTACACTGAGCTTCCCACTCACATCTTCTGCTAATCAGCTCCAATCGGCCTTCAACCAGGACTTTGTGGAGCGGGTTCCCCTCAAGATCGTGATGTGCTTGCCCGAGTATTTACCGATTGCGGTCGTTGCTGAGTTGCTTGGTCGACTTGGCAGCTTCGACGAGCTTGGATTTGTCTTTTACGGTCATACCATCACAACGGTGCCTCTTCACCGTCAGTCCTGGGAGGGCTGGAGAGCCATCTTCAGCGGCGAGAATCCTACCGACACGACTACCTCACTGCGCGACCTAGTACCTATTTTGGCGGCTGCTGGCCAGCTGCTGGAGGAGTCTCACTACCAGAACTCGGTATCGTCGGTAATTCTCGTTTGCGATAATGCCAGCGAGATGAAGGAGGTACCTGCGAGTTTGAGGGAGGCAGGTGTGACCATCAACACCATTGGCGTAGGCAGCGATCACGACGCCTACATGCTAAGCAAACTTTCTGCTGGCATGAGTGGTTGCTATGTTTATTCAGAGACTACCGCCGAGGTCAGCGAGTGCATCTTGAATATGGCGTTGTTGGAGCGATCTTATACCCATACCAACATCAACCTGATGATCCGACCGGCCGAGGGATGCAGTCTAGGCTCCATCGACGGTTACCGCAACACTCCCTCGGACGTTCTCTACAACGGCCGCAAGGACCTCGGCTTTCAGGGCCTGGGCAACAGCTCCGCAGCATACACCAACGCATTGGACTGTGTGATTCCTCTAGGGAGCCTGCGGGCCGGTCAGACCAAAACGCTACTGGTGCGCGTAGATGTCGAACTCAAGCATACTTTGGTGGGTGTTTCTTCTCTTAAGCTTGCCGACGTGTCGCTCACCGGTACCGGGCTGACCTCTGGCCAGACAGTGTATCGTGAAGCCGTGCTTGAGACAGGTATCGAATGGGTAGATAAGCCCGTCGACAAGCAGGCCATGGTACAGCCCTTTGGACCCCTAGGCGGAGTGCTCAGCCCCAATAGCAACCCCGGCTGTGTACAGCAGTGTATTGAGGTGCGGACCATCCACACGCTCGAGACATGTCTGCTACTACTTGCGCAAAACAAACGGGAAAACATCCGCGCAAGTATCAACACCACCATTGCCAATCTGGAGGATGTTGAGAGGGCATTGCCGCAGGGAAGTCCGCAGGAACTGGGCTCTATGGTTGTCCATGCGGTTGCGCGGGCCCGCATTCTGGTTGCCGCCGTGATGTGCACGCTGCGGCTGCTGCGGGACGAGTCTGGTGCAATTGACTCGACCGTGTCGCTTTCAGGCTACTTTTTCAGTACCATTTGGCTCTTACGGTCTAAATTGGCGTTCTCACGGAGAAGCAATTTGGCCGCCGTTTATTTTGATGACCAGGAGGTCAACGTTCTCTAACCGTTCTTTATTTATCATTCCTTAGATTTTGTTTTGTTTTCTTGATTTATTTTGCTTTGTTTCACTTAGAATCAGTGTCTGGTGTTGTTTGACCAGTGATTCCAGTGACGCTGTCAGACACGATGTTTTGTGGCTGCCAAGCTTGCCAAGGTTAGGTTAGATCGACGGCCCTAAGTGGGCTAGGGCTATTTCAACAAAAACCATGAATTGTTTATGATGGCTTGAGATATTCAAAGAGTAGAAATGGATGCTATATAACGCAGAAGAACATAGTTCCAGTCGAAAGAACCAGCAGCATCTAGGCCTCGACAGGTGTGGAGGAGCGAGGGTGAAAAAAAGCCCTGATCCACGTGACCCAGATTACATGACAGATTGCTGGATCTTCAACCACCTCCCCAACACAACATGATCCGCTCTCTGTCGCGTGCGATTCCTAGCCGGGCGGCCGTTGGCCGCATGGTGCCCTCGCGTGCCATGACCATGGCCGTTGATGCCACCGTCGAGGGCGATAAGGTCACTGTGACCCTCCCCGACCACTCGTTCGAGGGCTACGAGCTGGATGAAATGCCTCCGCTCGAGTTCAGCATCTCTCGTCAGGAGCTGCTGAGTATGTACCGCGAGATGGTTGTTATCCGGCGTTTGGAAATGGCGTCGGATGCTCTTTACAAGGCCAAGGAGATCCGTGGTTTCTGCCATCTGTCCATTGGCCAGGAGGCCATTGCCGTGGGTATCGAGGGTGCCCTGGACGATCATGACTCGGTCATTACTTCGTACCGCTGCCACGGCTTTGCCTACACTCGTGGTGCTCCTGTGTCCGCTATCATTGCCGAGCTGCTGGGCAAGGAGACCGGTGTGTCCAAGGGTAAAGGTGGCTCCATGCACATGTTCACCCCTACCTTTTACGGTGGTAACGGTATTGTCGGTGCTCAGGTGCCTCTGGGCCTGGGTCTGGGCTTTGCTCACAAGTACCGTCATGATAACGGCACCTGCATTGCCCTTTACGGCGATGGTGCCGCCAACCAGGGCCAGGTGTTTGAGTCCTACAACATGGCCAAGCTTTGGGATGTGCCTGTGATTTTCGCTTGCGAGAACAACAAGTACGGCATGGGTACCTCTGCTTCCCGTTCGTCTGCTCTCACTGACTACTACAAGCGTGGTCAGTACATTTCGGGCCTCAAGATCAACGGTATGGACGTGCTGGCCTGCTACATTGGCTCCAAGTACGCCAAGGAGTGGACTGTCTCGGGCAAGGGCCCGCTCGTCATTGAGTACGAGACCTACCGCTACGGTGGCCATTCCATGTCTGACCCGGGCACCACCTACCGTACCCGTGACGAGATCAAGCAGATGCGCTCGCAGCACGATCCCGTTACCGGCATGAAGAACCGTCTGATTGAGCTCGGCGTTGCCGACGAGAAGGAGATTAAGGCTATCGACAAGGAGGCTCGCGCCTACGTCGATAAGGAGGTCGCTGAGGCCGAGGCCGCTCCTTTCCCGCCCGTCACCCAGGAGAACTTTTACGACGATGTCTACTTCCCTGGCTCCGAGATTCCTGTTTTCCGCGGCCGCATCCCCTCGGAGAACTTCTCGTTCAAGAAATAATAGATAGACGTGTACATTGAAATGTCTAGTTGCTGGTGTAGTTAATTGGAGCTTGATCTAGTGACCGCACGAGAAAAAACGAGGTTACCCGGCCTTCAAGTAATATTAATCCAAAAAAATTGGACGACACCGGAATCGAACCGGGGACCTCGCGCATGCTAAGCGCATGTGATAACCAACTACACCAGACGCCCATTTTTTTGATTTTCGAGAATACTGGTATTTTTACGCGATAACTAGCTCTCATCCAATTGCAGTGAGATTGGACTTTTGTCCCAGTGTGGTCCATAATGAAGCGTCGTCGAACCATGACTCTGTCGAACTGAGCTTAACAGGCAACGGTAGTAGGGGCCACCTTTTTTGTTTTGGATTTTCGAACCACAATGGCTCTCTATCGTTGCCATTTGTGTTCTCTCATCACGAAGACAATTCGAGACTTGGTATCGATTCAGTCGTTAAATAAAAAAGCACGCAAACGTGACGGAAAAGACATTCAGGTTTTGAAATGTAAAAGCAAAAAAATGGACGACACCGGAATCGAACCGGGGACCTCGCGCATGCTAAGCGCATGTGATAACCAACTACACCAGACGCCCAATTTATAATATTATGAGACATTTGGTGGTTTTCCAACCACTTCCTTTCAGCTGAGTCAGCCGAATTCACGGGATGTATCTAGAGAAGACATGCGCATGGTAAACAGACAAGGTGTTTCGCCCAAATTCCAGCGTACTGTTTCATCCATCCGAGGCGCATCTGTAATTTCCAGGAACTACTCAGGACCCTCATCAATAGTTGATTGTTTCCGTTGCAGAGACGTTCCTGCGACGCGTCAAGAGCTTAACAATTCAAGACAGTATATTCCATCGAAGAGTACTGATCCGTGAGAAACTAGACCACCCTTTCAAGATCAGTTGTTGATACACATAGGCCTGTTGAATTGCAGATGAAACTCGACAATCTCAAGTACCCTTCGCCTAACTTCTACTAATTCCGCAACGTCGACCTCGAGCTAAAAGGTGTGGGGACGTCCGATAGCGAGTTGGCGAACCATTTCCGTCGTAGCTCAACGGCGAAGTAACAATGGTACTCCACCAGCTCAAAACCAACAGAGGAGCGACATCGAAAGACTGCTACGCCAGGTCGAAGAGTTCGAACTCTTGCGTAAACGTGACAGGTCCCGCAACAAGCTAACCTCCAAGTCTACTGACAAGTTCACAGGCAGTGCAGGACAATCAACAACAAGGATAGAGACTCTTCGAAAGAACTTCGGTGTACCTACTGCAACAGAACCAGACACACAGGCTCACAGAGAGTACCACTCGCACCCATTGATTCGACCCCAATGCCGAGTACTCATTCAAGCCCTTCAATTGGACATCACTAAAGATTTATTTTGACCCTAAATACTCAACAGAGAGTAACAGAGTACGCGCTAGCTGCCGACATCACTAGCGAAGAGCAGTCGAATTTTTGAACGCTCAATCAAAAAAGATATATTAATGCTAGTTCTAAAATGCAAATATTATTAACGCTGCAGCTTGGCACCGTACTTCTCGAGCGCATGGTCGCGAAGACGCTCGCCCTTGATACGCAGGTACACCGGCAGGAGAATGAGAGGAATGGCAATGAAGGCAATGATACTGCAGCCCCAGCCGACAGGCCAGCGATCGGTGGCAGTGTTCTCGTAAAGGTGAATGCCGAACAGAGGGAACGAACCGCCAACAAGACAACGCATTAGAGTGTTGCTGGCCATCGCAGATGCAAACCGGGTAGGGTACATCTGGCCAAGGTATGAGATGTATGTCTGGAACAGAATCCAGGTACCAACAGCAAAGAGAGACACACCAATCAAGGGGCCAATCCAATGAGCGGATTTCGTGGCCGACCACGCAAAGATTAGAATACCGGTCGGGATCAAAGTAGACCCAATGATTGCCACGGGCACAAATACCCGCTCAGGAGTAGGAAACTCGCCTCGCAGCATAGGCTGGACCAGCTTCTTGCGCAAGTAGGGGATGTAGGCAATGCCGGCGAGTGTGCAACCGACCAGCAGAGCAAGGTACGCTGCACCCTGCTCGACGAGCGTAAAGCCGTAGATACCGCTGAAAACCATAGGGAATGCTTCAAAGTAGAGGTACAAAACAGCATAGACAAGCGACAGATGCACATTCACCAGTAGCAGCACGGGCTCGTGCAGCGTCAGGTTGATAGGCATCAGGGTAACATCCTTGATAATCTGACCCCACTTTTGGCTCTGGTTGACGAGATCACCGGGAGCAACAATCTTCTTGTTGCCAGTTAGACGACGCAGATAGCGGGCCTTGCGCATGAGCAGGGCCTGCTCTGAAGTCTCGGGGAGCAAGAAGACCATAAACAGGAACACAGCGCCTGCTTGAATCAAAGTGTACCAAAAAGCCCAACGCCACGAGTTCTTGTCGACGAGGGCGCCACCAATCAAGGGACCGATAAACGGACCAGCAATGGCACCCACACTCCAGGCAATGTATGCCCATACCACACCAGGGAAACCGTACATATCACCGAGTGCAGCACCGGCGTTGGTTAGCGGAGGCGCAGCAAATAAACCAGCCAAGAAGCGAAGCACTGCAAACGAGGAGACATGGTTGGCAAGGGCAGTGGGAATCTGCAGGGCGATAAAAATAATCTGTGCAAAGATGAAGATGTAGAGACGACCACCAAATGCAGGGTTCTCACTCATGGTGGAGAAAATCATGGGACCGATACCATAGCCCCACACAAACAGCGTTAGACCCAGCATCAGCTCGGTCTCGCTGCAGCCGAAGTGAGCCTTGATCTTGGCCTCCGCGGGTGTGAAAATGGCAGTGGCCATGTATACCGAGGTGGTCAGGACACAGAGAATGGCAGTGGCAATAAGCTTCCTCGTCAACGACCAGTTGGTAGGCTTTTCAGGATCATCGGGACCTTCCCAATCGACGATAATATCGCCATCCTGAATAGCCTCCTTCTCAAGCTTAACCGTATCAAGGCCACCGTCAGCGGCCTCGTGAGCGCTCTCTTTGACCTCGTCCACAGGATCTAGATCAGAGGATGAATTGGAGGTCTGTTCTTGCGTAGTTTGATAGTTGCTCTTTGCGAGGTACTTTTCTGGGATTTCGTACCCGGGTTGAAGGTAAGTAGGGCGCGCTAATTTGCGGCCAGACATGTAGTAGAGCGCCTGACCCGTAATCGAGTCGCGAGCGAGGCTCTTAATACTTCCAAAAAAACCAGACGCCATAGGAGTAGCAGGCGTTTGAAGCTTGATATCAACGGGGACTGGGGGATCTTAAATAATTCTCGATCACAAGCGCTCGTTGGGCTGACTGCATGAAGCATGCATATGTTGGTAATGGCATTAATAATTGGGCAAGGGCGTTTTCCAGCGGCTTCCTGGAGTGCTTAGAGGAAGGGCCTGAACTCTAAGATTTATCGCTTTGAAGCTGTGGAATACGTTCAAAATTATGGGTCGCGCATGTAGCTCCGCTGTATACTTGTAAAAATCACACTAGCGCCTTCTACTAGACTAGTTAAAAACCACCAATGCACTCATGTGCTTACTATTCTCTGCAGCCGCCCCAAAGCATATGCGCGTTCGGATCACGGATAAACAAGTTCCGAAACTGCGGGACCACATTTGCATGCTCTATGTAGAGGGAAAAAGATTTTCTCTGGAGCATAGGTAGCGACATATCAAGATAATGAGGCTACGGGATAATATTTGACCTTGGCGCACCCCAATGAGGTACCACAATGGTGGCGAACCCTCGCCTCAGACTGGCGAACTAAGAGGTCTCGAGGTTTCCACACCATTCAGTCCAAATGTTGCGAAATCTTTACAAACTTATTGTGGCCATCACACGATCAATGTAATAGCTGTTGTTTCTTGTGCCAATTAGTTTTGGGCAGCTCAACAGGTGTGCTAAGTCGTTGAAATTCAACTGGTGAGTATGTTGAACCCATCAAATGGGCACTTGAACGGGGTCTTCATTCCCGAGCGTCGAGTTGAAGTCCCTCAGGCTCTCGTGAGTAGACAATTGTTAGGTGTTGTTGAAGGCGAATCTGCGATTTTGAAAAACGTGCGTGCGACGGCTAAAGACAAACTTACTGCAGGCAAATGAGAAAGGCTCTGACGAGGTGTTAATTGACCAGGTTATGCCAGACTAGTACTGGTCATATCAATTAATTAAATTTAGCTAAAAAGGATACTAGGCTTAAAGGCTTGCAATTTCACAGACAGATGATGCCTCGCCCTTACCTAGGAACAATACCCTAGCCCGGACTGTACTTTGCCGGCAGCACAACGATGAATGATCAACTCCTCAATGTGATAGAGTAGCGCTTAGGAGAGAACAGAACTGACTGACATAATCAACCAAGACCATGTACAGGAATGATATGCTACATGACATAAGCAATATATATTAATGACATAATCCGAGCCGCCATGAAATCCCGTGGTCATCAAAGAAAGGCGGTAAACACCACCCAACAACCACAAAAGGCGGCAATTTAGTCGGTATCATGTTAATCCGATTACGACGAGCACCAAGGCGGCTCGTCAAGCCATTCAATTTCCGAAAACGGGATATTGAAAAGCGGATCAAACATGTGCGGCGGATGTCGTTTAACGAGCTAAGCTACCGCATTTCGCTGGGGCTGTTGGCCGTTGTGTTTCTGGGGCTGATTGCATGCACGGAGATAGACATGACCGTGCAAAGCTTTGTGACAGGCCAGTTCTGGAACGGCATCATTATCATTTTGGCCATTGGGTTCTATCTGATGGTGGCATTTATTATTTATATTGTTCGGGTGCTGGATACCCGAAGATCGATTGCTCGGATACCACGGCCGTATATGATTGGGCCCTACGATATGCCCAAACGGATGGCTGAGCATATTGCTGCCGACAAGCAGCGGTGCTTCGATATTTATTCCTCACAGGTGGATCCGCAGTCGGTGCAGCATCCGGGACTGGCCAACCCGGATTCCGAGTATGCGTTGGACGAGCCGTTCGCGGAAACCGTAGACACTATGCCCACCTATATTGAGCGGCGGATTCTGCAGATCGATCCGGCCTTGCACCGGCCAGTGGGCCAGGGGCTGCGCGAGTACCTGGAGCTAGTTCTGGCCTACCGGGTGATTGCGCCTGAGCATTCGCCTACTGTGCGCGACTTTGTGGACCGCTACGATTATGCTCGGTTCTCGGGGACTTTACTCCACAGCGAGCAGTTCAAGGGTTTGATGCTGTCGTTTGGGCAGCTGCTAATGGCATTGTCGAAGGATAACCGGGACTTTGAGACCCCCGAAATGGAGACGTTGGCAAAGGAATCCCACAGCGAGTCCAGCATTATCATCCACCGCTAGTTTCACGTGCTGCTGGTTTATTATGCCGCCAATGGTGTCGCTAGCCTCCCAAAGAGCCGCCCAACGGGCGGTCAATAGAACATATTTATAACTTATTCCTACAGATCAATGAGATTGTTCTTGCTGCGGCTGGCCTCGGCGTTGCCAAAGCCGTAGCCAGTGTATGCCGGCTGCATCTGCGTGGTGGCAATGCCGGTATAGTGCTGAGGCAAGAACGGGTTGTTGCTTGTGCGGTCGTCGTAGCCGTGGCCGGTCGAGTTGACAAACGTGCTGCGTGTATGCTGGGCGGGAATGCGCTGACTGCCAGTATTGCCAAAAGTGTCGGCCGCCGTCTCGCGGCCACCAGTAAGCGCAGCTTCCAGCTCTGCATGCTTCTCGCTGAATGTGCCGCGACGGCTGAAGCCGGGCCGCTCCTGGGCAAACGGGTTATTCGAGCCAGTGGGCTGGGCCTGCTGTTGCTGCTGCTGTTGTTGCTGCTGTAGATAAGCCTGGCGCTGCGCCTGCGCATCGGCCTGAGCACGTTGCTGAGCCTCTGCTTGGGCACGTTGCTGGGCCTCTGCTCGGGCACGTTGCTGAGCCTCTGCTTGAGCGCGGAGCTGGGCCTCTGCTTGAGCGCGTTGCGCATCCTGCTGCTGCTGATACTCGTAGGACTGAATGCCTGTTTGTGTGGCCTGCAGCTGCTGCTCTAGTTGGTGAATCTGGTTCTGTTGCTCATCATACTGGCGCTGAAGATCCGATTGCTGCTGCTGGAACTGCTGCTGGGCTAGGCGGTACTGCTGGACATCGTAGTCGTTGTAGGGCATGCCAGTTGTACTGTATTGCAAATAGCCAGTATTGACAGGCTGCTGTGGGAACGCCTCGTTGGTATCGATGAGCGAGCCGTTGGCAAACAGGTCTTGGCCGTTGGCGCGGCTAAGCTCGATTGCGCGCTGGATGTCTTCCTGGGACGCCGAGCGCATCTGGTTGCGACGACGCTCGTCTTCCTCGGCCGATTCCTTGGAGAGTGCAATTGCCTTGAGAATATCGTCGTCGGTTTCGTTATCGTTGCGGCGGTTGCTGCTACGGCCGGGCGGAGGGTTGCGGGGCCGCTCATAGTCATCGTCACGGCGGCCAGATCGACGGCTGCGGCCATTGCGGCCTGCGTCGGCTCTTACACGCTGCAAGCGTTGCGAGTCGGTCACGAGTGCCGTGAGGTCCTTGGCGCGGTGGCGGATGGCCACGCCCTGGTCCTTACCGGTCTCGTCACGGTGCTGGAATTCACGCAAGGTCTTGATAATGTAGAGGTTCTCTCGGCACCAAATAATGACATTGTCGCTGCCATAATGAACCAGGTGGTCCAGTAGAACCAATGCCTTGAGCACATGGCGCCAGTTCTTGCCCTTATCGTTGAGTCGCTTATCGACCATATCCATGATCAGAAACAGCTCATGATTGGAGTATGTGAGCTCGGCGATCTCTTGTAATTCGCCGGATGAGGGGCCGTACTCGTCGTTGCAGGTGGCATTGCGTACCTTGACCTGCGACGACGAGTAGCCGCTGGTCACGTTCTTGATCGAGCGCACTAACCGGGACATGATGACGAAGGGTTGCTGGGCTTGGCTGGGCGATGATGTGATGCCGCCTGCAGCCCAATAAGATTGCGACCTCGTAGCGAATGTTAGTTGTAATTTTATCTATTTTTGTTAGTTCAATTAAGTCGGGCGGGTTAGTTATGGGTAGCACCGCCTTTAATGACCACCTAATTTGAGCCAACCGCTCACTTCTGACTTGATCAACCTTCCACCTCTGACTTAATCCCGCGAACTCGACTGCCAAGATATACTGATGGACTCGCAACGTAGCCATGTCCATTTGGCATCGTCGCGCCTGGCTGTGGTTAACCAGGATTGGCTTGGTGAGAAAATCCAACCCGAACAGGTTGTTGTTGACGACTATGAACCTAATGAGGACGACGAAGTAACGCTGGAGCAGCACCTCAGCAACAGCGTGTTTCGACCGCCTGCGCCAGCTTGGCAAGAGCTAGGACTGGAAAGTCTTTATACACAGAGCCAGAGTCAGTCTTAAAGCGGCCAGCCTGAACGAGTAATAGTTTTAGAGCGACTCTTTTAATTATAAAGACCCATCCAGCTATTTAATCCACATACTGCACATCTACCATCTGCCATCTACTAGATCTACCATAATACAACCTACTTTGTGCGACGCTTCTTGGTGGGGTCATTGCGATGGCGAGGCTTTCGTTTGCGGCCCAAGCCGGTCTTGTCGCCAACCTTGGCTCGTGTACCTTCCAGCACAGTATTGCCAGGTTTTGAGCGAGTGCTAGGCTTTCTCCCGGGCTTGGTGGCCGATTTGGCACCCTTATTTTGAACGGTACGGCCAAGCTGTAGCTGCTGTTTCTGCAATTTGCGGTCATTAAGAGAGAGAATTTTCGTCGATGGCGCCGCGGTGGGCACGCGCGAGTGCGACACCCGCAAGGGCCGACCCGAAAAGTCCTTATTGTTCAGCAACAGCGCTGCATGCACAGCCGTAGGATCCTGGAACTGGATGTAGGCAAAACCCTTGCCGACGTTTGTTTTCTGATCGCGCACAATGCGAACATACTCAATTTCTCCACAGCCCATAAAGTGCCGGTACAGAGCCTCCTCATTTGCTTCGAAGTCCAGGTTTCCGACAAAAATTGATCGCTTCCGGTTGTGTTCGGTAGGTTTGGCTGCACTGTCGACCCGCAAATGGTGGTCGTCAAACACCACACCATTGAGCTGCAGGGCCTCCTCGTAGCCAGCAGTATTGGCAAATACCACGTACGCGTTCACCGCATCCCGCTTATCGTGCAACTTCTGCGTGATATATGCAGCTTTACGGGGAAGAGGCTCGGAAAATGCAATGGACCGGAACCGCAGCGAAACCACTTTGCCGGCCTCCGTGAACAGTTGCTTAAAAGCTTTGGCTCGCTGTTTGTCTGAAATCACACTGTGAGGGACATTTCCAACAAATACCGTAAACTTCTCTTTCTCGTCTTTAGAGTCGTTCTTGGTCTCTTCTTTGGTCTCATTCTTTTGCTCACGTTTGGTATCTTTCTTGGGGGTCTCTTTAGCACCTAGAAGTTTCTTAAAATAGCCTTCTTCAAGGTCATCTGTTTCCTTTGCTTTGCGTTTTCTCGGAGAGTCCTCATCAGAAGTCTCGGCAGAGTCTTCAACAGATGCAGAGTCTGATTTCGGCTCGTCAGAATCAGAGACCGGCTCGACGGGGTCCTGAGGGGCCCTCTCCACCTTCTTTGCGGGTGCCTTGGCCGGATCAGCTTTAATATCGCTTTTTTTCACAGCATTGGAGAAGACACTGGCCACGGCCGAGTCCAACTTCGCAGCTGAAAATAATCCCATGCTTAGGAAGAAAGATTCAATATACCCTGCAGCCTGTAAGGGGTTCAAGTCGAAGGTTAAAGTACAACTAAAATTGTTCAAATTGATATCAAAGAACTTGGAAAAATCTGGAGAGCCCAGAGCGAAGCCATACTAATGAAAGTAAACTCGGCCAAAATCCACGTGCATTCAAAGGAAGTCAACGTGAAATCAAAATGAAGTCAACACAGACCAGAGTAAAGTTCTACATCTACTTATTCTGCTAGGCAGACTTAAACCTTCTGCATGGCAGCGACATCGACCGACTGGACGTGGTCCTCATCCTCCTGGATAAGCTCAACAAGCTCGTCAAGAGAGACCTTGTCGTCCTCGACAACGCAGTTGACCTGCAGCTTCTTCATGCCGAAGCCGACAGGAATCAGCTGCTTGCCACCCCAGGTAAGACCGTCCATAACGATCTTGGTGACGTTCTCGGACAGCTCATCCATATCGGTCTCGTCGTCCCAGGCCTTGACATCAAGAGTGACGATGGACTTGGCGGCGGGCTTGGGGCCCTTGGCAGCCTTCTTGGCCTCGTACTCCTTGATGCGCTGCTGCTTGACCTTCTCGGCCTCCTCATCGACTTCGCTGTCATCGGAGCCGAACAGATCGACATCGTCCTCTTCCTCCTCCTCGGCGGCAGGGGCCTTGGTGGCCTCGGGCTTGGCGGTGGTGGACTTGGTCGACTCGAACCACTTGGCGACGTTGGGGAACTCGCTCAGGGTGGTCTCCTTGAGCTGCTTGGCAGCATTGGCAAGGAACTCATCGAACTTCTTCAAGCCCTCGGAATTAGACAGATCAAACGACATTAGGTTAGGTGGGTAATTGCCAGCTGGGCTGAAAAAATTTTGGCCACGAGGGAGCCCTTGCCCTGGGGCTTCCCTGGTGCTTGACTGCCAAAGGATTTGGGACTTCAGGCTAACTAGCAGCCCAGGGCGACCTGCTGACCTAGGTTGGGAATTCGCTTGGGTCGACTGGGGAAGAGACCTTGGAGTTGGGAGTTACCAGGAAAGCGGCTGGGCCAGAAGTGACTTGTGATGTCAATATTTATAGACTGGGCCCTCCTTATGGAGGACTCCGAGGCCATTGAAACCAAACTCAAGACTTTTTTGCATGAGCAGTTTCAGACTATCAAACTGCCGCCGTTTATCCAGGCCCTTGCGGTATCGTCGCTGAAGCTCGGATCCAACCCGCCTGAAATCACCATCCGACATATCAGCGATCCATTTCCCGAGTTTTACGAGGGAGACGATGAGCTGGACTTATCCGAGAATGAATCAAACGATGACTCTGAAGCTCGCATCGATAGAGAGAGCCCCAGCTCCACGCTTGCCGATATGGGCTCGGAGTCACCAGAACCATTGCCGGGCCTCATGAGCCCCACACGTGGCCCCCCAAGCGTTCCCTTTGGCCGCTCGTCCATGTCGTCAGGCTCGCTGAACTATTCGAGGTTGGGCCGTATCCTTTCTCCACCCCCTAATTTATATTCACCCGAGGCGTATGACCGACCCGATCTATCTAGCGGTTTACCCAGCGAGCCACTAGGAATGCATCCCAATGAGTCTAATGGGGCTGGTTTGAGTGACTCGCGCAGCGAATCAACCGATTTTCCTAGCGATCCGCCCAGCGACTGCCCGCCCAGCTCTGCTCCTGAGTCTAGCGAGGATCGTTCTTTAGACTCGGACGAGACGTCACCCTTTGATATTCAAGCTCTAGTTGAGTTCCAGTATTCAGGCGACATGCAGCTGGGCATCACGGCCACGCTGCTGGTGAACTACCCGTCGCCAAGCTTCATCTCGCTGCCGTTGTCGTTTGAAATTACGGGCATCGAGATCCACACATTGGCTGTGGTTGCGTCAATAAAGAAGCGCGTGCATTTCAGCATTCTCTGCGACATTGACGCCAACGACCAGATGCTCAGCGACGATGTCATGGTGATCCGGTCACTGAAAATGGATTCTAAGATTGGCGACTATAGCGAGCACGGCGCAGTGCTCCGCAATGTAGGCAAGGTCGAGCGGTTCATTCTCGAACAGCTTCGCAAGGTGCTACGTGACGAGCTTGTATGGCCTGGCTGGATCACCCTAGAGCTTTAAGGACTAGCACCACAAACCATAGACGGCCGCGGCGGAATGGCTACTGTCTGACGCTTGGCCATAAAAACGGACCACAAGAGGCAAGGACTCTCTAAGTTTCTTGTCAGATACTGGTCCTACATACAGACCTGCTCATATCTGCTGTGCCTAATTGAACAGCTGTGCCTGTACTGACTGCTTTGACTTACTGAAGAGGTTGCCTTCTGGGGCTAATGAGGTTGACTTTTGAGGTTGCCTACTGAGGCTCCTGGGGTCTCAATTTCCCAAGACCTGCGTCTGAGGTATCTGTAGCCTGTATTTGTTGGGCAGGCTGAGTTGAGATTGCAGACAATCCGAAGGTATCAAACACAGTAGATGATACGTTATATGGTATATGTGGTAATAAATAGAGCTATGCAACAACAGGTTGCATGCCCGGGCGTTCCGGGGCTGGCGAGTAAGTGTCTAGCGCAAGCGACTGGTCAAACGAATCTTCAAACGAACCTTCGAACGAGTCCTCGAACCCGATCTGCGTGGAGCTGTCGGCGTCGGCGTCAAAGTCGTCTTCAAGATCGTCACAGTCGGCAAAGTCCTCTGCCTCAAGCTCGGTCCACTGTCGCGTGCGATGGTTGTCAATACGAGTACAGATTCCAAGCACATCGCACTCGTGCGAACGGTGGTCGCGAGGAGGCAAAAACATCTGCGCCGACGGGTAGGTGATCTTACCCTTTTCGCACATGGAGTTTTCTAGCGCTAGCGTGCGCAAGAAGCGCGGGTTGGAGCGGGCCAACCGCGGCTTGACATGCACGATCGGGGTCTCGTGGACGCCATACGTAACCAGCGGCGTAACGGCTGGCTCAAGCTCCGGGTCTGCGGCCAACAACTCGTCGGCAAGACCCTGCGGAGGCGTGATGGGCGGCGCGGGCGGCGGCATCGTGATCCCGCCACGGCCACGAGGCGGCGATCCCGAGAAAAAGTTGAGCCACTTGGACACCTTGAGCAGTGTCGTCTTTTCATGTCTGGCTTTGGGGTCCTTCTTCTCGCTTTGAGAGGACCTGCCGGCGGAATTCCTAGGGGGGCTCTGAGAGCGACTACGAGTGGGGCTCCGTGAGGGGTCTCGTGAGGCGGCCCGATTTTCAGTGTCTCTCAAACTGGACAGAGCCCGCTTCAGAAAGCTGGTGGCGCTCTCCACAGAAGAAGTAGAGTCGGCACTGGTTTGCGGCGACAGCGCCGTATCAGACGCTTCAAGCTCAGGGGCTTCGCCCAAACCCGTGCCAGACACTTCGTCGGAAGCAGAATCTGACGCGGAAATATCACCCAAAGGATGCGATGCGCACTCTTCTAGATGCGGACATGATACCCGGCGTCTCCGGGTATTGGCCAAGTCTGGCGAGGCGACGGCCTTGTGATATTGAAGTACCGGAAACTGCGATTTCTCTAGAATCACATTGGTGGGCGAAAAGGATGTGGCAACACCAGCAAGGCGTCCCGATTTCTTACCGGGAGCCCGCCGCTTGGGGAGGGGGATCGCCATGTCGTTGAGGACATGGGCTATCTGGGGCGTCAGTGGACGCCCATATCGATCATGGGTATATGCGGGCATGCCGAATTATACTACCAAGCAGGTTAAGCTGCAAAAGGATTGATCCGAAATTACGAAAAGCGTGGTGCTTTGACAGCTGTAATGGCGTTTACCTGGTTGGGGATTTGGGCGCGGTTTGGGCGAGAGTGGTTGCTGGGCTCAATACGGGAGGAGTAATATATACGAATGGGGCTTGGGGAGAAAAGCGGCGCTTGGCTGCTTACCTAACATACTCTGAGAAGCATGCATAACGCACATCGGAGCCGCGGCAACCTGTGAAGGGGTGAAACAAATTGGACAATTAGTTTCATGAAGGGATGCTTACAATGTTAACCAGAGCAGTGAGCAATGTATATGATAGAAGTGAATGTGTGCTTTTTCTCTGTGCTTCTTGATGTCCGGCAACTGCCGATTTAGGGCCGCATCTCCCGGCCGGGCTGCCCTGCATATTGACATGCATTGCATAACGCTCGGCGCCAGGTCACAGCCAGTGCACAGCCAATAAGCGGTCTCATGATTGCCATGGGCACTTGACGTGGGTCGAAAATAAGTACTATTGGGGGTTGATAGTGATAGTGATATTTGAAGGACGTTCTGTGCGACTTACCACAGAGATATACAAACAGTACTCGAATTCATGCCCGCTAAAGTTGCTGTGCTGATTGCCGAGGTGGGCAGAACGATATCGGAGAATCTAGACTCAATTTTCAAAATCGTTTGAAATGGGGTTTTCAGACTTATCTAGATTTTGGTTTGGCTATTTTTGTCCCAGAAGGCACGGCGCTGCCGCAGATGATCGGCACGCCGTGCCAACCGTTTGAGCAAATAACACTGGCACGTGATCGACTAGATGAGAGCGCAAATCGGGAACAGCCTCCTTGTGTTACTAATGATGGGAACCAAACTGGCCCAGGAGAGGTTCCAACTCATCGTTGGAGCAGTAATCACAAAGGGGTACTGGGAGATGCAGGGGTACTAAATAGAATCTTGTCCCCATTTAGGAGCAGGCCACTGTCAGCTGTGGGACATGTCGCATCAAGAGCTTCTCGACCAGTTCGTGGACATTGTTCAGCTTGACAACAACAGGGAGCTTGCTGAAGCTCTTCTTGAGTCCACAAACTGGAACTTGGAGCAAGCCGTACTTGTATACCTTGATGATGCCAATCCAGTTTCGCAGGCGGCTGCCAATTCGTCGGTCAACTCGGCGACCAACTCGGCGACCAGCTCGGCGCCCCGCTTAACCCCTGCGTCAGGGACACCTCGCCCACGGGCCCAGCCCATTTCTCTGGTGGAAGAACTCAATCAGGAACTCGCAACCGACGTGGCTCCGCGAGTGCCTGCGTCGCCCCCAGTGCATGAGGCGGCTCCCGGCTCAATTATTGGGCTGGCCGCCAAACCGCTCCAGCTTGCGTTTGCCGCCATCAATCGGATCTTGCGATACTTTTCATGGCTAACCCCTGTTCTACCAAAACTATTTGGGTACAGTGGTATTAATTCCACTCAACGCATTGGTGATCCATACGACCCTGATCGCGTAACGGCGCGGTATATCCAGTGGTTTGAAGATACATTTGGCCGCAAAGACATGCCGTTCCATGGCGGAAGCTATCTCAGCGCATTGGACCAGGCCAAGAAAGATCTGCGGTACCTCGTGGTGATCATTCTGAGTCCTGATCACGAGAAGGTGGCTGATGCTGCTCGCGTGTACACCAGCGATAAATTTGTGGACCTCATCTTGCAAAAGAATATGGTTTTGTGGTCGGGTTCGTTGGCTGATAGCGAGGCCTACCAACTGTCTTTCCAGCTTGGTGCAACCACCTACCCGTACCTTGGATTGGTGGCACCGTCTCCCAAAACTCCGCAGAGCTCGACTATTGTGATGGAGAGCCTGGTGCGGCAGATTGGCTATGATGGCTCGAGTGCCGAACAGCTGGTGCGCACGCTAGAGGACGCCATGGAGCAGCATAGCCCGCGACTTCTGGCACTACAGTTGGAACGGCAACAAAGCACTGCGGCCCGTGAGTTACGACACGAGCAGGACTCTGCATACGAGCGCAGTCTTCAAGCTGACCGCGCAAGAGCTACCGAGCGGCAGCGGGCCCAAGAGGCCCAGGAGCTTGCGGAGCAGCAGCAGCGTGAGGCCACGGCGTTGGCTGCGAGGTCGGCAGCATACCTCGCGGCGTGGAAACTCAAAAAGACCGCCGAGTTTGAGCAGCTACCCCAGACCGGTGAGTGCGCCCGTCTCTCGATCCGCTTGCCTTCTGGCGAACGCCTGGTCCGCAAGTTCTCGGCAGATGCCCCCATCCGTACGCTGTACGAGTTTGTGTTGTGCCATCTATCCAGTGAGACGGTCGGGCCAGTCGCCGAGCCAGCCGTGGAGCTTCCTGCTTCGTTTCAGCCCGAGTTTTCGTTTGAGCTGGTGAGTCCTATGCCACGCAAAGCGATTCCCGTTAGCGACGAGGTGATCAAGAGCGAGCCGGCTGTATGGCCTAGCGGATCGCTCGTAGTAGACGAATTGGAATAACGTTTGTAAATATTTATTGTCGGGCCGGGCCGGGGTATGATGGGGGCGGACCGGAATTGTCGAAAATCAAATTCTAGGCACTCTGGCCGAGCGGTCTAAGGCGCTAGCTTCAGGTGCTAGTATCTCCGGATGCGAGGGTTCGAATCCCTCGGGTGTCACTAGTTTTTTGTGTCCCGTTCAGGCTACGACCGATAATTTTTTGGCAGCTCAGCAAATATCAGTTTTTAGCATCCTCTTTTCTTTAGCTCTCGTGAATTAAGGTTGCCTTCTACTGCTGGCCTCCGAGCCTGATTCGAACAGGGTAGGGGCAGTGGGTGGTTTAAGCGGGAAGTTCCCCAGACTTCGATAGTTATGACTGAGATCAATCTCCAGGAAATCCAGGATAGTCTGATTGAAATCGCCAATACGGCCGGCAAGATCATTCTTGAGCGAAGTGGCAAGGTTGCCTTTGACGACAAGAAAAATGCCGTGGACTTGGTGACGGAGGTCGACAAGGCGGTCGAGACGCTCGTCTCCGACACTCTTCGGGCAAAGTACCCCAACTATGAGTTCGTGGGCGAGGAGACGTACGTTCCTGGTAAAACCAAGATCACCGACGCTCCCACCTTCATTGTGGATCCAATTGATGGTACTACAAACTTCATTCACTTCTTCCCGCACTCGTGTATCTCGCTTGGGTTTGCTATTAACCAAAAGCCTGTGGTCGGGGTGATCTTCAATCCGTTTTTGAACCAGCTGTACTCGGGCATAAAGGGCTCAGGATCTTACCTTAATGGCGTGCGGCTGCCTCTGCGTGACCCGGGCAAACTCTCGCTGCAAGGCTCATTGTGTGCGATTGAATGGGGCTCGGATCGCGACAATGCCAACTACGACATCAAGGTCAAGACTTTCGAGAGTCTTGGTCGTTCGCTGGACCAGGGCGGTGGCTTTGTGCACGGCTTCCGCAGCATGGGCTCGGCTGCCCTGAATCTCGGTGCGGTGGCTGTTGGAGCCGTGGACTCGTACTGGGAGGGTGGCTGCTATGCTTGGGACGTGTGTGCTGGGTGGGTGATTCTCGAAGAAGCCGGAGGTAAGATGGTTTCCGGCATTCCTGGCGAATGGGACACTGCTTTGGACAGCAGAGTGTACCTTGCGGTGCGCGGCGGTGATACTGCTGAGCAGAAGAAATATGTCGAGGACTACTGGAGCCACATCAAGGGTAAACTCGAGTACAAGCACTAGTTATTATCGGCAGAGTATCTTTAGAGCCAGTCTAGGAGCTAGCGTGTCATCTCAGATAAGTATAAACTAGCAAGTTACTATGAGGCAAAAGCAACTTCATGAGGCAGCTCAAAGGAAATGCAGTACATCTCCTTGGTAGGGCTCACCTTGCGGACATCGTGAAAGTGCATCTTTTTAGGATCCATGGTAAAACCGAGCGCCTTGGAGCACCGCTCTGCAAGGTCGGATTCCACAACCTCCACTGGAGGCTCCTTCTCATTAGGATCATGCTTGTGAAAACAATGGACATGAATCATTGGCAGGGGAAAATCGCGAGCATCTGCCACGTTCGTATACAGCCCTCTGAAGGCGTCCAGGAACTCAATTGCACTATCGGGTAGGTTCATGACGAAATGGCTGAAGTTTTTCGGGGTCTGGATCTTTTGCACCGGCGGTTTGGGGGTATCTGGTTTAGATCGCTTAACGGTACGTTTAACAGGCAAAATCAACTCCGGATTAGATGCCTGGAACTCAAGAAGTCGCAGGGTTGAAGAGCGGATAAAGTCCCGGGCGTCCTCATTAAAAGGGAACACAAAGTCGCCTGTCTTGTTGAGCTTCACGTTTCGGGCCATGGCCTCATAGCTGTAAGGATTCAGATCGCTGGCAAAGACAAGCACTTGTTTCTTTCCAGCCGGAACCGCAAATGGTCCTACACCTGCGAACGGATCACAGACGGCCTGACCGGGCTCGAATTGAGCCACTAGCCGCTCATGTTCGCTATGCAGACGCGAGTTCCAGTATACTTTTCGGAAATCAAACTCGAAGCGGCAGCCCGACTCGTGTTGCTCCACCACAAAGTTCTTGTCGTCGCCAGCAATAACCTCCATATCAAACGTTCGGTATACAGTGTGGATAGAGTCAAGCTTGTTGACTACGGTCTTGATGGACGGGTTCTTGTCTAGCATCACTTGGCCGATCAGGCGCTTGTATGGGAGAAACTGGTCTCTAAGGTTCATGTGTGCAATATGGCCGACCACAGTGAATCCCGTAGGCACATCGCCGAGGTCTTCCGGCAAAATTGACCGCAGAATATCTTCGGCCGTCCAGTAGTTGTAGTCCAGTTGCAGCTCATAGGGCACGATCTCCGCATCCACAAGAATATCTTGAGCCTTCTCACTGAGCAAGTCTCTACTGGTTATTTGCTCTGCCAATAAAATACCGCGGTCTTGGCCGAGTTTCACCACTCGCGAGATTCCTCTGACCTCGAGCAGGTCGTCGGCGCACTCCTTGCCCAGTTTTCCAATCAACGTGGGCTGCAGTTTGGCCATCATCAGCGGGACTGTGGTATCAAATTTGGACTTGTCCAATACTGTCATACCGCGGTTAAGTGGCGGCGTTGCCTGCACCATTCTTCTAAGAGCGTTTATGATGTTAAAAGGGTGCAGTTGGAGATGTGGAAAATAATTACCAAAGAATCCCGCAGGACCTTCCCTACCCTCTAATCAAGAAAAATGAGCGACAATAGCGATGTGGAAATGGCCACAGAAACATTGGCTAGCGGATTAGTTACTCCTGGAGAGCTTGTTACTGACGAAAGCGGTCTTATGCGAGGCCATGGAACCTATGGCGAGCCTGGCAGCGACGCAATGTACTCGGCGGTCGCCGGCACAATCGAGCGTGTCAACAAACTTGTACATGTGCAGGCGCTACACGGGCGGTACATTCCGAATATTGGCGACCATGTTGTTGGAAGAGTTACCGAGGTAGGCAATTCACGATGGAAGGTGGATGTAGGTGCTTCACAAGATGGCATTCTTCAACTTGGAGCTCTTAATCTTCCTGGCGGAATTAACCGCCGGAAAAGCGATGAGGACCAGCTACAAATGCGCACATTTTTGAAAGAAGGTGACCTGATCAATGCCGAGATCCATGGCCAGTTTGGCGACGGTGCCCCATCACTGCAAATGCGGTCTGTCCGCTATGGCAAGCTCCGTAACGGAATGTTCGTAAAAGTGCCATCGTCGCTGGTGTTACGGCTGCGCACGCAGGTTCACAGGCTGCAGGGCGGCGTGGAGGTGATTTTGGGTGTGAATGGCTTTATCTGGATCCGGCGAGCCAACCCAAATGAGAAGGGATCGTCGATGGATGTGCCTATTACCCGCCTGGAGCTGGAAAGTAACACTGCCGATCTCTACAAAGACGAGAACGATGACCTACCCGCGTCGGTGCGTCGCACCATCTCTCGCTATGGCAACTGTATCCAGGCTCTGGTCTACAAGGAGATGGGCATTAATGCTGAGCGGCTGGAGGCAGTCTACGAGGCGTCGCTGGCCTATCCAGATGCAGGCGAGCTTCTCTCGAATTCTGTAAAGGAGGAGCTAGTCAGACAGGCGTTGGCTTCGCTAGAGGCTAAAAATGTCTAGCAGGGACCTGAACCGACTGGACCGCGATGACTGCTTCTCTACCAAAGTGCCTAGGGTCTGTATCGAGTACGCGGGTGATTTGGGTAGCACCCTTTTTTAGCGCACGAGGCAGCCAGCGCTGGATTCTAGAGACTTAACTTGACAAGAGGCTTAAAGTGCCTAGTATGTACATTATATCAAGCGGATGCCGAGGAGGCTGATGTAGAGTGCACAGTGGCCGGAACTGGGGCCGGAACTGGGGACGGGACCTTTAGCACATAGAAAGAAATGGTGCCGAAATGGTACTTTGCCTTGTCCTCAATTTCAAGGTGAGCCCCCTCGACGATATTGTCAATGTCGAGATTCCAGCGGCAGCCCCACTCTTTGGCTCGGTCTTCGGCCTTTTCATCCATGCGGCTGTTCATGCTTTCGTAGTAGCCGCGGCCGTGCTCCAGCAGCACAATGCGTCCTCCAGGGCGGACTAAAGCCTTCATGTTCTCCAAAGCCTTTGCAGGGTCTTCGTGCGAGCAAAGACCAAACGATTCGTAAACAGTATCGAATTTTTGGCCCGACTTTGCACTAAGGTGGACAAGATCCTCGGCACGGCCCTGCACAAACTGTGCGTGGTCGTATGTGGGGTACTTTTCGTCGAACTTGTCGCGTGCAACCTCGAGCATGGGTCCGGAAGAGTCAAGAAATGTAATACTGCTCACATCCTTAGGCCGGAAGTATTTGAGATTACGACCGGTGCCGCAGGAAACCTCGAGCACATCGCCCTTCACGTGCTTCATGACCTTGCGACGCATATACCAGATATACGACGTCAGCTCCTCGAGCCAGATCTTGTCGTCGTAATCCTTGGCTAGACCATCATAGACAGGAGTAGTATCATGGCCTTCGATGATCTTGATGGGTTGCGACTCAATGACATTTCCATCTTTGTCGGTCTTTTTGTAGGGACTCTCTTCACCAGTGGCTTTATACTTTGTATCCTGAAGATACCGCACGCCGGCCCAACCCGAAATAAGGTACAGAACAATCAAACTCAGAGCGAGAATCTTTCTCTTTTTAGGATCCTCATTGATCTGCTGCAGAAGGTTTTTCGAGGAGGAGGACGAGGACGACGAGGTAGACGATTGCGGAGCCGAGCGAGGCTGGGCTGCCGGACGAGGTTTAGCCAACAAATAAGAAGAGCTAGTGAATTTGCGAGTATGGCTTTGATTCAGTTTAGGAACGTTGTTGGGAATGGAGTTGAAAGATCCCAGAATTTGTCTCTGTTGGCCAAAAGTGAATCTCGGAGGCTGGCCCGAGGTCGTAGAGACCAATCTGTATAATCTGTGCACTCTGTGGCCCATTCTGTCCATTTTGTACAATCTGTAACCCAATCTGTAACCTGTGTTCCACAGTGGGCTGGGTCCCAATAAAGATGGGTAATCAACTCGCAGCTTTTCCATCACCCAAAGTCTTTGAACATGAGCGACCAAATGAACCATGCCGCACGGCTGTTTGTGCTGCCGTTGCCGATGCATTTGCGCCGCATTGATGTGGAGGATCTGTTTGGCAAGTACGGCGAGATCGTGGATATTAAGATGATGCGCGGCTACGGCTTTGTGGAGTTCCGCGACCCTGCGGATGCGCAAAAGGCGCTGGATGAGCTGAACGGCCGCGATTTTAGCGGCGAGACGTTGAAGATCGAATTTTCCAAGCCCCGTAAGCCCCGCGAGGACCGCCCTCGGCGCGAGGATCGCCCTGCTCGGGAGCCCCGCCTCAAGGCCACTCATCGCGTGCAGGTGTCCAATCTTAGCTCCGATGTATCGTGGCAGGACCTTAAGGACTTTGTGCGCGGTGCCGATGTTGAGGTGGCGTTCACCGACGTGTCGCGTCGCCGTGACGGTTCGGGTGTTGTGGATTTTACGTCCAAGGACGACATGGACAAGGTGCTGGGCGAGCTCAACAACAAGGAGTTCAAGGGATCCGAGGTGCGGCTTGAGGAGGACCCTGCCGGTCCTCCCGAACCCCGTAGCTTCGAGCGTCGTGGGCCTCGCGATCGGTTCGATGACCGTGGTGACCGCGGTGACCGCTATGGCGGCCGCGGCTACGATCGGGACCGCGGAGATCGCTATGATCGGGGCGACCGTTATGATCGCTACGACCGGGGCGGCCGGGGTCGCGACTCTCGTGATCGCTACGACGGTGGCCGCGACGGTGGTCGCGATGGTGGCCGTGATCGCTACGGTGGCCGTGACCGCTACGATGGTGGCCGTGATGGCCGCGACCGGCGTGATCGCTACGACGGTGGCCGCGACCGCCGCGGCAGTAACCGCTTTGAGCGGGAGCGGTCTCGCTCGCCTGCCCGCAACTACGAGCGTGACCAACGCGATCGCTCGCCGCCTTCGCGTTACGACCGTTCGCCACGCTACGACCGTGCCCAATCTCCGGCCCGTTCGCCTGCTCCGCGCTCTCCTGCCCCGCGCTCGCCTGCCCCGCGCTCACCTGCGCACGAGTCGGCCCCTGCTGCTGCCAAGTCGCCTGTCCATGATGAGCCTGCGTGGTAAGTGCCCGCCGTTTTAACAATAATCGAGGACCTAGCTATGTACGCCTGACGTTCGACGTTCGACGTTCGCCCGACGTTCGACGTTCCAACGTTCTTCCGCCTGTCCCTTAAGACCTTTATCCGTGTATTTCGTCCTTATGACCTACTGGCTTTGTTCTACTTGCGGCCTACTTATGACCTGTTCGCCTACTTGCGAGCCTTTTTCTTGTCCTTACGACGGAGACCGGCCATTCCGTTTTTTAGAGCCTCGGTATAACCTTGCCAAAACAAGTCCAGCTTGTCGGCCGGCACCACCGTGGTGAATTTCTGCCGCTTGGTCTTATCGCGGGCTCCATCCGTGGCCCGGAACAGCACCGCATACGGTGCCTGTGCTGCGTCCAACACACTATCAGGACCGGTTTTGGTCAGACGTTTTTGTTCGAGATAGACGGAGCCTTGCTCGTGGCTGGCAACGAAAAGACCAGACAGCTTTTCGAGAAAGCTGTCGTTTTGAAGTCGATGTTGCATTGAGAGTTAGTAATCGTGATGGCTATTTATTTGTTTTGTTTTGTTTTATTTTATTTAATCTATTATTTATCTGATAACTTTTGGTTTTCTTTTGATTTTCTTTTCTTTTTACTTCGCTTTGTTTACTTTACTTTTTTAATTTAATTTCTTTATCCTTGCCTTTTTGTCTTCATGGTTTACGACCTTATCAATGATGATCTCTGCAATCACGCGATATTCCATGAAATTATCTAGCCTCGTGTTCTCAAATTAAATTAACTATGCGATCGAAGATTTTTGCGGGGGTCATTTCCCCCACTCACATGCATGCGCCCGAGCGGCCCCCACTTGTAGATCGGTGGTGCACAGGTGAGTGCTGACCTGATTATCATCCACCCACTGACCACATCATCATGGCGAGTACGTTGGATCTATTGGTGCTCGCGGTCCTGCTAGGCGGAGGCATCTACTTTGCAAAGAGTGCTTTGACCCGGCCATCCACCGATAAGTTTACTGCGGCCATGACCGCCAATGCCGCCGATAACGGCGCGGGCAGTGACGATAACATTGTGGCCAAGATGGCCCGAAACAAAAAGAATGTCGTTGTATTTTACGGCTCTCAGACTGGCACCGCCGAGGATCTGGCATCCAAGATGGCTAAGGAGCTGGCCGCGCGCTTTGGCCTCAAGGCGATGACTGCCGATCTTGAGGACTATGAACTCGACTGCTTGAGCCAGATGCCCGAAGACACTCTGGTGGTATTCATGATGGCTTCTTATGGCGAGGGAGAGCCTACCGACAACGCTGCAAACTTCTGGAGCTTCATCATGGAAGAGACTCCTGAGTTTGCCGAGCGCGAAGACGGCTCGTCAGATGGCGACAAGCCGCTGTCTAACCTGCACTACGCCGTGTTTGGATTGGGCAACTCAACCTACGAAAAGTACAATGCCGTGGGACGTGAACTGAATGAACAGCTCGAGAAACTGGGTGCCGTACGCGTAGGCAAATATGGCGAGGGCGATGACGGCACCGGCACCATGGAGGAAGATTACTTGGCCTGGAAAGAGGACTTTATGAATACGCTCAAGACTGAGCGCAAGCTCGAAGAGAAGGACTATGTATATGAGCCCGCCATCAAGGTCGTGGACCAGGTGGATCTCAGTGTTGATGACCCCAGCGTTTATCTCGGTGAGCCTAACAAGAACTACCTTAATGGCACCCCCAAGGCACCCTACACGGCCACCAACCCCTATCTTAGCCCAATCAAGGATGCGCACGAGCTATTCAACGACCCTGCGCGCCACTGTGTGCACATGGAGTTCGATGTTGAGGGTGCCAACTTGCGTTACACCACGGGCGACCATCTGGCATTTTGGTGCCAGAACCCCACCGAAGAGGTCGAGCGCTTTTTGAAGGCATTCGAGCTCACCGGCATCCGCAACGATGTGTTTGATATCCAGAAATTGGATAGTACAGCAACGGTGCGGTTTCCCCGTCCCACCACCTATGATACAGTGGTGCGGCACTTTTTGGAGATCAACGGACCTGTTTCTCGGCAGGTACTCTCCAATCTGGTTGGCTTTGCGCCTACTCCTGATGCCAAGGAGCAGGTGCGCAATCTCAGTAGCAACAAGGAGAAGTTTGCCAATGAGGTTGCCGCCCGCGGCTTTAGCCTGGCCCGCCTGCTACTCACGCTGTCGGGCGGGCAGCCATGGCATGTTCCGTTCAGCTTCATCATCGAGAACATCCCTCACCTACAGCCCCGCTACTACTCGATCTCCTCCTCCTCGGGAGAGACGCCCAACACTGTGTCCATCACCGCGGTGGTGGAGCGCCAGCGTCTGGCCGGTAGTGACTTTGACGTGACTGGTGTTGCCACCAACAACATTTACGACCTCATGCATGCGCTCAATAAGTCTTCGTCGGTAGCCTCGGCCACCTCTGGCTACGCCCTTAGCGGTCCTCGTGATAGCTACGAAGCGGGTGGCCACGTGCGGGCTCCGATCCACATCCGGCACTCGAATTTCAAGCTGCCTGCCAAGGCCACCACGCCTATCATCATGGTAGGACCAGGTACCGGCGTGGCGCCGTTCCGGGGCTTTGTCCGCGAGCGCGCGCATGTTGCCGCACAGGGAAAGCCCGTCGGTAAGGCGTTGCTCTTCTTTGGCTGCCGCCGCTCGGACCAAGACTTCTTGTACCAAAAGGAATGGTCCGCATATACCGATCCCACGACGGTGGGCAAGACTGAGGGACCGTTTGACGGCTCGAACTTTTTGGAGTTCAGCACCGCGTTCAGTCGCGAGACCGGCTCCAAGGTTTATGTGCAGCAACGCATGAAGGAGAACGCCAAGCTCATCAACACGCTGCTCGAGCAGGGCGCCTACTTTTACGTGTGCGGCGACGCCGGCCGCATGGCCCGCGAGGTTTTGGCCACGCTGCACGAGATCATTTCCAAGGAGCGCAACATCTCGCTCGTAGAGGCCGAGCGTGTCACCAAGAAGATGCGCTCTCGCAACCTGCTGCAGGAGGATGTCTGGTAGACCTGTCTGCTCCATTTATATGGCCATAGTAATGATTCTACATGTTACCACGTGTTCATATTTAGTTGTTAGCTTTTGAGTCTACAATTAGGAAACCATCAAATACGGTTAGACTAACATTGAGCGCTAGTGACGTCACTGTCAGGACTTGGTGCAAAGCTTAGGGTCGGGGCGAGACCGGAGACCTCTCCGATCGCCTAAGCGGAAACGGATTGGGCTGATTGAATAGATAAAGTGCATGCATGCTTCGAAGGACATCAATGAGAGCCGCACAGGTGACTGCCCGGATGAGTCGGTGGGCAAATAATCGATTCTTTAGTAGCATTGCCGACTCGCTGAAGAATAAGGACGTGCAGATTGTTTATGGATCCTACAAAGGCACTACTCGTCAGGTTGCTGAGCGGCTGGAGCGGGAGCTCAAGTGGCGACTCGGTCTTAACATTGACAGTGCCGGTGCCGAGCACTTTGATTTCAGCACGCTTGGCGATATCAAGGATCCTAAAAAGGCGCTGGTGCTGATGCTGGCTTCACACGGTGAGGGCGAGCCCACGCCCAACGCCGAGGTGCTGTGGACTCAATTGGTCAAGGACGAGCCACTCGAGGGTCTCCAGTACGCTATATTTGGCCGTGGCAACAGCATATATCCCAAATTCAATGGGGCCGCCAGGCAAGCGGACCATAAGCTGCAGAATCGAGGAGCTACTCGCCTGGGCCAATATGGCGAAAGCGACAAGATCAGCCTCAATCCCGAGGAACAATTTTTCGCTTGGAAAGAGATGCTGGTTAAGGATCTGGAGCAAAAGTGGAATTTGCAGGAACGGCCTTATAGATACGAGCCGAAGACACTTATTGCCGACACTGATCTGCCTGCCCCAGCCTTTGATAGTGCCCAGTCTATCAACATGCTGTCGGGGTTGAGCACAAACTTGGAACCCGCATTTGCTCCAGTGCATGCACGACCGCTGGCATCGACCGATCGTGAATACCTACATGCCGAATTTGACCTTTCGCAAACCCACTTGTCCTACACCACCGGTGACTACTTGGTTGCATGGGCCCCCAACAAGCCGTCCGAGGTTGAGATCTTTTTGACGTCGCTAGGCCTAAGCAGCAAGCGTGATCGCTGCGTAGAGATCAAGTCGCTGTTTTCGTCGCACTCACTCGCCGGTATCGCCTCATACGAGCAGCTGGCTAAACACTACATCGACATCAACGGTGAGGTCACGCGCGAGTTGCTGCAGAATATTGCCCAATTTGCCCCGAACAAGGAAAGCGAGCAGAACGCGAGAGACCTGAGCGCCGACCCACGCCAGTTTTACGAGGCTCAAAAGAGCTTTTTCAATCTCGGCCGCCTGCTGCTCTACCTATCCGACGGCGTTGGCTGGCCTGTGCCGATATCGTTTATCCTCGACTGTGTCCCTCCTTTGGAACCCCGTCATTTCAGCATCTCATCTTCAAGCCTCAAAGATCCCACCAAGCCCTCGATTACTGCCGTCACAGAACGCGAGGGTGATTTTTCGGGCGTAGCCACAGGCTACCTCTCGGGACTAGCCAACTACGATCCAGGCGAGATCCCTATGCCGATCGCCATTGAGCCGTCAAAGTTGCGTCTGCCGCCAGACCCGCAGGTTCCACTACTGATGATCGCTATCGGCACGGGCATTGCGCCTTTCAAGGGGTTTGTGGACGAGCGCGAAACCCTGGCCAACAGCCAACCGGTCGCGCAGTCGGCCCTGTTTGTCGGTGTTCGCACTCCTGGCGACCTGCTCTACAAGGATGAGCTGGAGCGCAGCAAGACCCTAGACTTGTTTCCAGCCTACTCGCGCTACGAGGGAGGTGAGTACGTCCAGCAGGTGCTGAAAAAGAACGGCGACTACGTTTACGATTTGATTCAACAAGGTGCCTATATCTACATCTGTGGCGATATTCGCAAGCTCAAGCGCTACGCGCGCGATGCCCTCACCGAAATCATCGCTGAGCGCGAGAGGCTCACTTTCAAAGAAGCCACAGCGCAATTCAAGAAGCTGAAAAAGAACAACCGGGTTCATGTCGACTTGTGGTAAACTCTGTTCCATTACCTTCTCTAATTCAGTGGGCCTATATATTAAAACTCCTTTTCCATCGCAGACTTATGCTCTATAAACGTATGCTGTGTTTAGACCTATGCGCAGTGAGATCACACGAACTCCGCAGGCCTAATCCTGGCCAAATAAACTGATGACCGCAGCAGCGTCGTAGGCGTCCTGCGGATCATTGCGCCGACTCACACGTGCCTCAGCACGCTTGCGTGACCGCGCCCTCGTCTCGTCATCGTTTTGAATCACCCTTTGCGTTGTAAGGAAATCGAGGAAAATGCCACGCTGCTGCTTGGTGGACTTTGCGTCCGCTAGCGAATCCTCAAACTCACTAAGCGACTCAGCAGTCGCCGACGGCATTAGCATCTGAAGTTTGGCCAGTGGCTTGTTGGAGTTTGCGCGCATCATCGTGTATGATATCGTGAGAATACTGCCTGCCTCATTGTGGCTTTCTTGGAAGTATTGGCCAGCGAGAATGGTCAAACAGGCCGGCATGATTTCGTCACAGAAGAATGTCGACACCAAATCGTCTTCCAACAATGCCGGCGACAGCAAGTTGCGCAGAATCAGACACGTGTTGAAGCAGCACCGGCTGTCATGGAAAACCATGATGTGACTGCACAGCGACAGAATCGCAAACAGAATCTCGCGGTTGTTGATCGACAGCTCGCGCAACGCCAACTTGTGTTCTGATGGGTCGGCCTTGACACCAACCTGGCCCACCAAGTCAATCAGCAGCCGGTCAACAATGGCAGTAAGCTGCCGTAACAGGTGCTCCTCCATCATCTCTTCACTAAGATTCTCCTCTGCTTCGACGTCCACGCTATCTTCCTCCATTAACTGAAACCCATCTTTGCTCTGCTTCTCCCACCTGGTGACAAGAACCTGGTCCAGCGTTCGCAGAAAAGGCGGCAAAAAGTCTCCTAAAAATTTTGGCATCAGGGCCACAGGGCAGTATTTCACCACATTGCGAACCACCAGCGAAATCATATGCCGCCAGCAGTGGCTGGAAATGCCCACCGTCTCGCCAGCAAGCGCGCGGAAGAGCAGGCTACCCATGCCGTCGATCTCAAACATGGTCTCTTCCAGCTGCGTGATGGAGCCCAAGGTCAAGAACGCATATTCACGCGTGTAGCGCACAATATGGCCCACGCTATCGGCAAAATCGCGCAGGGTACGCGACGCCTCCAGGCTCTGGCTTTCAAACTCATCTTTGGTCTGCATGGATACACCAACTTGCCAGAACCGCTCGGTGCAGCTCACTTTTACAAACGTTTGCACCTCGGGCGGCAGCGTGGCCCAGTTGGCGGGATTGTGGTATGCAAAGATCTGGGCAATCAGCTGTAGAATGTGAGGCAGAATTGGCTGGACCCGCGGCTTCCACATGCGCAGCAGGTGCTGGTACTCGGGGCTCGAGTGGTCCAGCCGTTCAATGGTATACTGGATGAAGATCCGTGAGGGCCGGATGGGGAAAATGGCCTGCCATCTTTGTTTGAGCTCTAGCTTTAAAGCCCGGCCCGCGTCATCCATGGGCGTTTCCAACAAGTTTGTGTTGGAGGTGATACCACGGGACCGGAAATACTCGGCAATGCGCACAATGCCCACCCGTTCCATGAACCACTCAAGATCAGTCAGGCCCTTTACGGTTGTCTCGTCGGTCCAGCTCGCCAAAACAGGGTCCACAATGGCTGAAAACTTCTGCTCCTTGTTGGGCAGCGACGACCGCTGCGACACCACCAGCAAAAATGACTTGAAACTCACGCTCTCGTGCTCCCTAACTTTGCCCGAGTTGAGCAGATTGCCAATAACGTCTTCTAGGCTGTCGTAAATCTGCATCAGGGCCTCGGGAACCATGTAAGCCAGGCGGTTGAGCTCAGTGCCCGACGACGTGCGCAGCTCGCGTACTCTCTCGCGCTCCTCGTCATGCGCTCCGTCCTCTGGAGGATACTCGTATGTACATGCTTGGAGCACCCGTTCCAGGATCGAGAACATAACCGCATTCTCAGTCTTTAGCAAAGGCGCAAACTGAACCAAACACTCGACAATCCGGCCATGGATAACTGTGTCTTTCACCTGCAGTTGCATCATTTGCTGGCACCACTCCTTGAGCAGGTTGAGAACCTGCTCGCTTTGCGCGTCGCGATCCTCCTGCGCGGCCCAGATCTGCCACCGTGACACGCCACGCAGAGCCGCTTCGACAATACTAAACTGACTGATGCCGAAAACATATGCCGGTGTCGACGTTTCCAAAGGTGCCTTGTTCATGACCTCCCACCCAGCCTCGGTCTGGAAAAACTGTGTCATGCCATCGTGAAGCCACGACAGTGCAGCCAGAGGCTGGTGGCACACAACGAGCCGAATCACATCCTCCATATACCGGCGATAAGAGCCGTAAAATGATGAAGCCTCAGGAGTGCTGTCGAAGTCCACATCCATGTATAGCCGCGACGAATGGTCTTCGGGCATATTTTCGTAGCGAATGCAACGCTCGGTGGCCATTTGCAGCAATGCCGGCAGCTGAGCCTCAACCTCGGGTTTGGCCAGCAACTTGTCTAGACGCAGCACCGAGCACCAGAACTGCAGCGCAATGCCGCTAGCCATCAGGCTAGGATGGCGGGTGATTTTGAGCAGCAGCTCAAAATACCCTTTTGTGTCCGCTCCGGACGGTAGCTTGTGCTTGGGCGAATCCAAATACTCTCCCAGTCCGACAGCCGTCTCTATAAATTTTTTGGTAAACACGTAGTCAAGATCGTCGTCACTGGGGTCCAGCGGTAGCTGGTCATAAACTGTATTAAGCCACTGCACGCCCGGCGGCATCATCACCTCACCCACAATAGCCGTAAAATCATCTTGAATAGGGTAGTTACGGGTGAAAAGCACATGGAGATTGTCGCAAGCAAGAATGCGTACCCGCACGTTGCTGTGTTTGATGGCTCCTGACAAGGTCTCAAGCAAGGCGGCCGAGTGGACGGTGCGCGAACACACCCAGTAAAGACATGATTTCAGAGTTTCAAGCGTGCGGATCAGGAACTTCTCGGCTTCGGGGCCAGAGTCGCTCAAACATTGCTTGACCAATCGCGACCATTTGAGCAGCCATCCTTCGTCGTCGGCCCTTAACCGCTGCAGCGACGCAACCCGCGTATCGTAGATCGCTTGCAGATCGGCCACAGGGGTCACGATCTCGATACACTGCGCACTAAGAATGCCACTCCGTCGGGCGGCCGCCGGATCATCCAACAAGTAAAGGTCCTCGAAAAGCGTGCGCAGAATCGATAGTGACATCTCGCGGCCCGACGATGACCGCGTCCACAAATCAAGTAGTAGCCGATCCATATCGACCCACCCATCACTGGGCATCACATCGTCCTTCGGCAACGCCTCTAGCCGAGTGTCGATGCCCCAGACCCGCTTGGCAATAAACACCCAGAGATAGGCCAGCTTCTCTCGGATATAATGGGGGTCCGACTCCTGAACTTGGAAAGCCAATTCGACGATCCAGCCCCGGATAGCCTGCCTCTTCTCTTCAGGAAAACTCGCCATGTGATATTGGATGGCGTGGTGCAGCAGCGTTAGCCCGAAATGGCGCAGGATGCCTGGCCGCTCGGGCGACGCCAGCTGCCACCCGATCCACGCCGCATCGTCGCGTTGTTTCAGCGACTCCAGCTGCGCCTGCGCGGCCTGCCGGTCCGCGTTGGACGTGCTCGCCCGATGGACCGATTCAAGTGCCCCAGCAATCTGGGCCAGACTCTCACTGTCCATTTGTATCACTTGGGGGATGAGAGGTCTCTGACTTAGCACGCTCCCAACTATAAACACTCGTCTGTAATCGATCGCCGCTACCGTTTGTAAACCTCGTTTTGTAAACCTCCCTTTGCCTCCCTTTACCTCCTTTAGCGTTTGCGTTGAAAGATGGAAAAATTTCAAACCAAAGGAGTGGTGGAGATTCCCAAACTTGCCTTAAAGGCAGTACGGCTCCAGCATAAAGATACAAAGCTCAACCATCTACATGTTCAACGCCCTGACCGTAATTCGGTGTTTTCGCTGGCGTTCAAGACCTCTGCCCCCGATCATACTGGCGTGCCCCACATTCTCGAACATACAACTTTGTGCGGCTCCGATAAATTCCCGGTCAGAGACCCGTTCTTCAAAATGCAGACCCGCTCGTTGGCAAACTATATGAACGCCTTGACTGGCATGGACTATACATACTATCCGTTTGCCACCACCAACAAAAAGGACTTTGCAAACCTGCAGCAAGTCTATATGGACTCTGTATTTTCACCATTGCTAAGAGAACAGGACTTTTTGCAGGAAGGATGGCGCTTAGAAAATGAAGACCCGGCGGACCCTGCGTCGCCGTTGGTGTTCAAAGGCGTGGTCTACAATGAAATGAAGGGCCAAATGTCCATGCCCGCCTACTATTTTTACATCACCTACCTAATGGCCATCTACCCGGAGCTACAGTACTCGGCAGGCGATCCGGCTGCCATTCCCAACCTTACTTACAAGGACCTCAAAAAGTTCCATCAGGAGCACTACCACCCTGACAACTGCTTTACATTTAGCTACGGTGACTTTGGGCCCGAAGAGGCTGTCGCTCAATTGGCCGGATACCTTGACCTTGTCCAGCCTGGAAAGGGCACTCCCTCTCACGTCTCTCGCGAGCCTCCTCAGCCGCTGCCTCTCACCAAGACTGTGACCACTGTAGCAAAAGGTCCGGTAGACCCCATGTATGATGAGAACAAGCAGCACAAGATCTCGCTCACCTGGTACGTCGGATCCCCACACGATGCAACTCACACTCTTGCTTGGAGGGTCCTGGGCATGCTTCTCACCGACGGCCATGCCTCTCCGTTCTACCAGGAGTTGGTAGATAGCGGCATCGGGCCCGAATTTTCCGTGAATACTGGTGTCGATGAAACCCCCGGCAAGCTCATGTTTACTATTGGCTTGCAAGGGATTTCGGCCGATAAAATTCCTTTGTTCAAGGAGACAGTTTTCAAAACTCTGGACAAGCTGGTGACTGACGGTTTTGCTCAGCAGCGCGTGGACGCTATTCTGCATCAGGCAGAGCTTTCTGACCGGGAGATTGACGCTAACTTTGGCATGAACCTTCTGGGAAGAGTGGTCCAGCGCGCATTCCATCCCAATGACGACATGATGGACACTCTGGATAATGATGCGCTGATTACCAGATTCAAGAACAGGCTGCTTGAGCAACCCGATTTCTTCCAGACCGAGCTAGCAAGCATGCGCAGCTCGCCGTACTTCGAGTTCGAGATGCAGCCAGACGCCGCCTTTGAAACTACCGTTAAGAACAAGGAAGATACCCTGCTGGCTGGTCGCGTGGACGAGCTTTCCTTGGAAGATCGCAACAAATTGTTCGAGCAGGGAAAGGCCTTGGCAGCCGCCCAGCAGGAAGAGCAAAATATCGGTATCTTGCCCACGGTGCATGCCTCGGATATTTCCGCACTTGCGCCAAAGTACCCCGTGCAGCGCACAGAACTCAATAATGTTCCTTTACTGGTCCGCGAAACCCCTACGCAGGGCCTCAGTTATGTCTCGCTTCTCAAAGACTTGACGGCCCTTCAACCTGATCTCATTCCTTTCGTGCCCATTTATGCGGATGCTCTCAACAACGTGGGTACCACCAGGCATACAATGGCCGAGCTTGAGGACGTTATTAAACTCAACACTGGCGGTGTTTCCGCAGGTGCTTCATCCAAACATCGCTTTGGCCACCCGCTTGGACTGGAGCTCGCCGTGGGTGGATCAAGCCTGGATACAAAATTAGACAAACTCTACGAACTGATCCACGAGCTGTCCAACGAGGCAAAGCTAGGAAACGTGTCCAAGCTGAAGAGCTTGTTAGATGCCAACGCAGGAAATATTATGAACTCGCTATCGCAGTCTGGCCATCGTTACGCTGTCAATCAGGCTACTGCCTCTGTTTCACCCCGCAAGGCCTTGGACGAGCAACTCGGAGGTTTGAGCCATGTCCGCCTGCTCAAACAGTTGGCTGGCTTGTCTGAATCGGACCTCTCGTCGGTTTTGGTTCCGAAACTCGAGGCAATTCATGCCATGCCTTGGAACACTCAGGTGGGCATCACTTGCTCACCAGGCACCTTGGAAGAGCACAAGCCCCATCTTGGCCAGCTTCTGGAGTCGCTGAAAGCGACTACCCCTACTGATACCGAGCTGGCAGATGTGAAGCTGGGTCCCCGAAGGGCCCACATCCCGCTGCCTTTCCAAGTAAGTTATGTGGGTGCTGCGGTGACAGGACCCAGCTACGAGACTAAAGAGTCGGCTGCGCTGCAGATTCTCAGCAGTTTGCTCACCAATCGTCACCTCCACACCGAGATTCGAGAGAAGGGTGGTGCTTACGGTGGTGGAGCCTCTTTTAACGCTCGCGAGGGACTATTCACTATGTACTCTTACCGTGATCCCTCGCCTGACAATTCTTTGAAGGTAATGCAGAACGCGGGCAAGTGGGCTGCTCAACAAAAGTGGACAGACCGCGACGTTGAGGAAGGGAAGATTGGCGTTTTCCAAAGTGTAGACTCCCCCATGAGCCCTCGATCCGAGATAGCATATGCTTTGGGTTTGAATCTCAGCGACGAGCAGCGTCAACGCCGCCGCGAATTGTTACTGAGTGTGCAGCCAAAGGACCTGAATGAGGCGGCTGCCAAGCACCTATCTGGCCTGGAAGATTTCAACGACGCCGGCGTGTGTGTGCTTGGACCCTCCGCCGTAGACTGGGAAAAGATTGAGGTTTGAGCCTACTACTACGCGCAAAAAGGAGAAATTGTACATATGGCAACTATAAATAGAATCTGCGCTTATCACGATCCATGTCTGGCCGGTGCTCCCACGCAATCTCGTTGCGGATGCCCTTCTGGACTCTCCGAAGACGCAAAGTAAATTGAGGACCCAATTCCTGCAGTCCAACCTTCTCCTCGCTTCGGAAAACGTAACGGTGACGGCGGAAAAAGATGAAGTCTCGTTGGTTGTGCAAAGTGACCACCTGACGACCCTGGAACTCCGGGCGGTGCGGGAACAGGGACTGGAACAGGCGGCCCACAGTTTTGCCAAGACGGGTGCTGAAATTATTGAGGATAAGTTCGGGAATGTGATCTGTAGCATTGCCGTGTCCCCTTAGGTTTTCGGGCATGATAAGATTCGAAATGCTGAAATAGAAAGTAGGACCATCGGGCAGGTGGATAAATGTTAGTCCATTGACGTTCTTTTTATCCTCGTTGATGACGATCACATCAGTGTAGTCACGCTTGGCACAGAGTTTAGCGATATCTCGCATCTCAAATTGTGGCTTTCGCTTGAAGAACTGTGAATTTGGAATAATCTCCAACAGTAGATCAGCAAACTCGTACGCCTCCTTGTGGGCATTTTTATTAGTAGTGATGAAGACTTTGGGCGCCTTTCCCTCTTCAAAGTAGGTGTCAAACTCGTCACCTTGCACTTCAGCCTCGATGGTCTCGTCGTACACTCGTTTTGATTCGATTGTGTCGGGTACATTTTTTTGCAGTCGCTCCTCCTTCAGCTCGGGATCCTTTTGCTCTTCCATTGCCCGTGTGGTCCGCATCTCATGGCGTGATTTATTCCTTTGATGTTTGATAGCGGCATAAAGCTTTTCGCGCCTCATCTTATTGCGCACACGGCTCAGCTGGTCTTTTGTTAGAGGCATGATGAGACAAGGATTTTTTCGTCAGCTTTGCATAGGAAGGTTATATTCACCACCATATCTACTGTTCATGTTACCAACCGTTCAGGTGTCTGCAAAGTATGGGCTCTGTATGCAAGCCTAAAGGATAAAAAATAATGAAGAGCCTGTGCACTAGCTAATTCTGCGATTGATCAGGCCCCACTGTTTTATTTGCCCAAACCCTTGAGGTCACAATCAAAGTCTAGCTGCCATACCCTGTGGACATCGAGCGGACCAAATTTATCGTTTTGTGTTCGTATTTGCCCAAGCGGCGGCTGGTTTGCACCTATACTGTACAGATCTAAATTTCACCTCCAATTTATATGGCACGACGTCGGCGTCGCTACTAATAAGCTTCAGATATATATTGGGCTTGAAGTTGGCAGTTATCTCTCTAATTGTACTTCTCACCAGTATTCGACTGATTTCCTGCTTTCGCGACATCATTATACCAAGCTTGCAGGATACATATCCGGTTTAATAGATAGCACTATTCTAGTGGTCGTTCAATTACCAGGAGGCAGAGGAAGTCGCCAGTAAGTGAAAGTTAGGGTAGGTAATCAACCTGCACAACCAGCTCAGTCACTCATGTAGTTACGATAAAATCACCGCATACCCTTTTTGATAAGAACCGCATATTACCGGCTTGATAAGGATTAGTCCGTTCAATTTCGGTCCCCTCTGAGATCTGAGAAGTTTTTTCATTTCAAAGCCCTATTGATTTACGTTACGCTCTCTAAAACACATCCGGATCATTCGGCCAAGCGTGCAGGGCTTTGGGAGGTTGAGGTTAGCGCTAAGCTATGACAACAAGTGTGAAAGAATTCTTCAAAGCAGCTCCTACATGAAAGAAAGGAAACAGTCTGAAAAGATGTAGTTGAGCCTTTTCTGGAATGCAGCCAAGCAGTTTAGTGAAATGAGAGTATTCGAAGTAATTCGG